>MU183660.1:0-37249 GCA_016904865.1 Pissodes strobi | reverse complement strand
TATTTTACAAGCAATTAATGCCGCCTTATATATATATATATATACCCTTCAGGAATATCACCTCTCATCTCATTTTTCTCACCTATATTGTTCCCAGCTTTTAAAAATCAACTTTTGAAAACTTTCTAAATAATTCAGTTATCAGGAGAGCAGGAGATCATCTACCAGTAAGGTAGTGTAGCAAAAGCTATAAATTCGAAAGATTATAATAATAATCATTTTTTAGGAAAAAATGCAATTGTTCCAATAATTAATAGATCTATGCGCGATCTGCTTCCTGGTTGGCCAGCTCACCGTGTTCGGACATGGGGGCGAGGCCTGCCAAGGGACATGCGGCGCGTATAAATGCGCGTAAGCGGTGCCCATGCCTATCACTCGAACTCAAGCCACCGAAGCATCCATGTCTCCGCAGACGGACCCGCGAGGCTCGACCAATCTAACTTACTGTAATTCCAACCACACTGGAACAGACTTACGTCTATGTACGGCCCTAAGCCAGCTCTTGTATATACACTTGTGAATATCCGTTTATGTTGTATAGTGTGATTGTCTTTTATCTTATGATCGCCTGCTCATAATAGGCAGTTTAAGCAGGTTTTTTCTGTTTTCCCTGCATAACACCCCCGGCAATAACATTTACCCCTTCAGGTAACCTTCGCTCAGTTTTCTCTCTTAGCTATATGCCAACAACTAAGAAGGAAACGCCTTTGAAGGGTTCTTCCAAGTAAAGGTCGCAATAAGCGCAGCACCACATACCCTAGATATAAGTAGGTTAAGGACAGCCCCCTAAGAGTGTCTTACAGTGTTGGCACTCGCGCGGCGATGAGCTAACAAAGCCTAGCAAAACAACAGTTGATTGCTACATCACACATTGGACATGCTTAATTTAGGAAATGTTGTCAAATACTATGTAATGTAGTAATAAAGATGCTTATGCTTAAGCTTATGATCTGCTGACCGAAACGAATAATCCTATTTACAGTTTTGCAGATGACAGTACCCTTGTCTCCCAATTTAGATCAGAAAAACCTTTACCAGCGACTGAAACAGCAATTAATCAAGACCTGGGGAAAGTTCAAACTTGGGAACAGAAATTTGGTCCAGTTCAATGCAGCAAAGACCCAAGCAGTCTCGTTTACCGAGAGGGCCAATACGGCGGCGGGCCCTGACATAATCATGGCAGGATCGACCATTCGTTCATCCTCGTCAATCGGACTACTGGGTGTCTCGGTCAACAGTAATATATCCTGGCATGACCACGTTGCTAACATCGCAAAATCAGTCTCCCAGAAGCTTGGTGCGCTATTTCGCAACGAAAAACTGTATACACCGCAGCAGTTGCTGTTGCTCTACAAAGCGCAAATAAGACCGTGGTTAGAATACTGCTCACACATCTGGGATGCCGCACCAAAGCACATCCTAAAGCTGCTGGATTCTATTCAGAAGAGAGATGTGCGTCTCATCGGCGACCCGAAGTTTACCCGGAATCTGGATAGTCTGGAACACCGCATACATGTGGCCGATATGTCCCTGTTTTACAGATAATTTCACGGCAGATGTTCCCAGGATTTCTCCCGCCCCTGGCAACGCCTGTCAGACAGTCACGACAGACGGCAAGAGCGCACCAGTTCGTCGTATAATTGGAAATACCTATAACATCGCTTCACAAGAACTCCTTTATCTGGCGCACTGCATCACTGTGGAACTCACTCTCAGGACATTTGTTTCCCACAATTACTACCTACAAGTATTCAAGAACCGTGTCAATAAACATCTTTGCACACACACCGCTCGTCGAGCGCCATAGGATCTCCCTTTAGTGTGTGTGCCATTGCCACCAAAAAATATATATATTTCCAAGTATTTAATATTTCGGCTATTTACCACAATTTGTTTATCGTGTTGAAACATACCGATTAATTTTAGCAGAAGATGTTTAAATATCAAAAGTGTATTTTCGAAAAGTTTTCCTGCATCGCTTGAAATATATTATATTTAGATGACATATTTGTAGCAGTTAAACAATAGTACACTTAACTGCTATAAAATCTATTTATGAAGCCCTTTTAAAATTCAAACTATCGTTTAAAACTTTAGTACGGCAAATTTATTATGGCTTTACAACTGCTACTACTAACTTTCGTAATTTTAATTGCGATAGCTTTACTGACAATTTAAAGTTTGAAATTCGCAATAATGTTATTAGTTTCTATGACTTAAATTGTGTAAGTACAATATAAAACTTAAAGCGAGATTTTAATAGTGCGAAAATATAGCTTTAGTTATTCTGCTTACAGTCATTACTAGATTTATGAATTTAAACCAAGTGTGCGATTTGCCAGTATAAATTATTATTACATTAGCAAAGAACCCAAGTGTCCGTAAAAAGATTTCATTACTAAATAGTCAGATATAGTGTAATGCAATTCTTTACACCATGGATTGAAGCATTTCTCTTGTACAAAATGCTCTTCATTGTCAACATTTATTTTGCATACTGAGTGGCCTAATATTTTTCCATATTTATTTCCATGTGAACATCGTTTGAATTTTTTTATGGCAGTGGCACAGATACTAAAGGGAGATCTTATGGCACTCTGTTACATGCCATTTGGTACGAGAACCATGTAAGAGATAGAAGTCAAATAAAGTCAGTGATTCCACCCTTAATCTCGCATGATTGCCGAACGACCGGTGCCTTTATCGAGCTGTTAGAGGAATAAACTGAAACAAGCTAGTTATATACGTAATTTCAGTCACTAGATCGTATCGTATTCTACATCGCTATCAAGAAAACATTTAAGTATATAGCAGTGCACTTCAATTAAATCATTTACCTTGCGAATAATATCCTTTTTCGGCGGTAATATACCTTAAAAAATTGTTGGTTGCCTACGGACGAGTGTAATATAATGCTCTTCGGAACGTTTAGTGAAATGGTTAGTCTTGGAACGTTGCCAGATGTTTAATTCGCAAAGCGGTTGCCCTGTGATTTTGACGTGGTTACGATTCAAGCCAACAGGAAAATACATAATTAATTGATATGCTGCCCTTGTTTTGTTGTTAAGCGTTAAACGACTGTTTTTCGCTTTCGCTTTAAAATTACGCAGTCAGGGTGTGTTAGTAAATGCGTATATTCCCTAATTTGGCAACGTCGCTCGAACTGCTTTGCAGTATTAAATACATGGTTTTAGCAAGGTAAAAACGGGTTTAGCTTAAGGTACGTTTAGGTCCGATTATTGCAAATGCGTTGAACAGATTTGGTGTTAGAAGTTTTAAATGGCCGCCGTTCGGGATGAATTAGTTTCTGTTTGTTTGGGCATTGTCAATGATGGATTTATCGTTGGATTTCTTTGTTCTGCCAGCAATGTATAATATCATACAACCTTAGAACGTTTCATCGCATATTGCAGATGTTAGAAAATTTGGCGACAACTGGTTGGTGTATTTTTACGTTGGATGCAGAACAATGTAAAGCAGGCCTCTGATTCGAGTTGTTGCTAGCTTTTTAACACTGAATTTCACAAACTAGTTAGTGTTCTTGGTTTGATTTCGTCCTCTTTCTTCAGAGGTGGTGCGTCCGCCTGATAAGAAGTTTAAGAATTTGTAATTCACCCTAAACGGGGACTATACTTATTTCGGGTATAAAGTGGCATAGTTGCTGTAGTTTATGGCTTAACTGTGGATTGGTTGGTTTTTGTCTGAGAGTCAAGATTTTTGGTTAGTAACTTGTCACCTGCAGTGTATTCTGGAACAAAGTACGCCATTTCCTTCCTAGAGGAATTTCTGTAGAAGAGAGCGTTTGCTCCCCAATTCGTCATTACCATCGTAAAACCCTACGTAGTTAGGTAAATAAATATACATATCTTACATTTTGTACATTATCATTTATTTTCTGTACAGGGGGGATTTATTTTATCAGGGTATAAGTTATTTCATTATAGTTTTCTAACGGGTCTCAGGGAGAATTGAAATAATGCACAATACTGCTATATAGAGTGTTACTTTCGAATATTTATTAATTCTTGCACGTATATCATGCAATATCGTCAAACGAAAGATAACTTAGGCCTGGAACAGGCATAGCATGATTTATTTATACTCATTATTTTTGCAAGAAGTAATATGCTGGGAAAAACAAGCGTATTGAATAATAGTTTCTGATACCGTCTTCGGTATGATATTGCAGTCGAGCACTCATAGCAGATTCTTGGTCTTATGGACACCCGTATTGTATAATAGGGTATAATGGTACTGAGAGTACCAAACATCTCGGCTAGCAGTAGTACCGTACTAGCATTTTTTTATAGAAAAATATAGGTCGTTTCAAATTAATGCGATCCGTAGCTCGAATAATCTGGCCTTGAGAATCATGCGGAATGCATCGAAACGTTGGCATTTGATTTAAAAGCTTAACAATAAAGTCCAAACAAGCTGAAAACTGACTTTTAATTATTACTATGATGTCGTCCATGTACAGAAAAGCTGTGTAATACCTGCGAATGCGATATTCATCATTCCCTGAAAGCTATTAGGGCTAACTTTTAAACCGAATGGTAGTCTGGTGAATCTGAAAATTCCTGTATCCGTGCTGAAAGTAGTGACATCTCTCGACTTTTCTTCCAGCGGGATCTGATGAAAACATGCTTTCAGATCTAGAGTTGAAAAAAATTTGGCTCTTCCTAGTTGATCTAATATGTCATCTATTCTAGGCAAAGGAAATTTGTCGACCACTAGTTTATTTTGATTTATAACCCTAAAATCTACGCAAAGTCTCCACGCTTTTTTGCCAGTTGATGATTTCTTTGGAGTAATATCAGGCTGTTGTATTCAGCTGTTGATGGTTCAATAATTTTGTCTTCTAGCATTGTTTGCACTTGATTGTTTATTTCGTCTTTTTGAGCATGCGGTATTCTATAGTTCTTGATGTACACAGGATTTTGGTGCGTCAACTTTAATGTTTGTTTATAGAAGTTATTTATCGTTAATTTGTCTGTACTTAGAGCAAAAATGTCGGAAGAGCAATTATTTCAGTTTTTGCTAAGTCTGGTATCTGCTTGTTTAGTTCTTGTTGTAAGACTGATTCTCTATTTTCTATTGTAGTATCTATGTTGTAAATCTGATATTTTTCTAAACTTTCTGTTTTATGTCTTCGTTTTTTATTGTGACACTTTCGAGCGTTGTGTTTAAAATTCTCACAAAAGGACTTTCTTCAGAAACGAATGAGGATGCTATAAAAACAACTGGGGATATTTCTTTGTTTAAAACCGCTGAACTTCCTTTTAGACGTTTCAGGTTTTTTATTTTTCTTGCTATTTCACATCTTGGAGGGATTGTGAGGATGCCTTCTGATGGGCCTGAGTGGATGGGTAGGTTTACGAACCGATTTCCAACTTTTACGGCCGTCATCCAGTTGCCATAATCTAGGTGACATTGATTTTTTGCTCTACCTAGGATTCCATCTGCGGGAATAGGAAAATCGTCGTCGATTACATGAAATTTGTGGATTACTTGATATTCTCTGAAGTAAAGTTTTGTTTTTGTAGTACCTATTGATGCTGTCGCCCCATCTGTGACTCCTTTTATTTTGGGTGGGTTTATTTTCTTTCTTTTGAATAGTGATATGTCCGCGCCTGTGTCTATAAGAAGTACAATCGTGCCGTTTCCGGTCATTTCTGAGTTAATATATACAAAGTTCGAAAGTGTGAGGTCCAAATTAAAGATATTTATGACCCCCTTGCTGGACCTAGCTGAGGGTCCTCGGAGTTTTCCGGGTTATCTTCTATTGCCAGCTGCCTTACGTATCGGTCGTTTCCTCTAGGCATATACTGCTGGTTTCCCCTGGCTCTATTCGCATAATGATTAGCTCTGCCTCTGTAGGTATGATCATTTCTGTTGTTGTTACTCTGTTGTTTTCTCCAATTATTTTCTCGTCTGTCGTAGTGTGCATTACTTGGGAGATAACTACCTCGACAATTACCTCTACTGCCTCTTCTAAATGTGCCATGCCCTTTGATTGGGTAAAATGGCCTTGTGTATAACACTGAGTTTGCTGGTGTCTCGTCGTTTATCTTTAAGAATTTTGACAATGCATCCTGACAATTGTTGAATGTTCCAGCTTCCATGACCAACTTAGCCTTTTCTGAGGTTGAGTTCGTTATTAGGGCCTTAACTGTTGCGTTTGTAGCGTAGGTTTCGGCTACTGCTACTGGGGCTCCTTCGTGGATGTAGGCTCTCTTTAGCCTTTGTGCCAGGTCTTCGATCTCTGTGGCAAACCTGGATTTACCTTTGTTGCTTTGCTTGAGGCCGAACAGTTTTGCACTGGTCATTTGTGAGCTTTCTACCCTAATTCCTGTTTTAAGTTTGTCCATTATTGAGGTTAGGGTGTCACTTGCTTCTACTAAGTCTCTCGATTTCCCAATTAATCTCGGCTTTATGTAGGCTACTGCATTGGCATCGTGATTTTCTGAATTTACTCGTAGGAGTGTAAGGGCGTCAATCACGGTCTGTAATTTATCGGGTGAGCCATCGAATTCTGTTGGGAAAATTTTGAAAAATTCATCGTTTGTCATAGTCATTTTGCAAGCTGTTTGCGTATCTTCTTCTGATTCGGCTTCGTCTATGTCTTCTTCTGATAGTTCAGGGTTAATATATTCGATACACGAAGTAGGAATCTTATATAGGGCTTTCAACACTTGATACGCTCTTATTACTTTGTCTCTTATTGAAGTAAAAAGTTTCTTAACAGTAAGTATTTGTTCATCGCTTAGAGTTTTGTAAACTGAACGAACGACTTTGATAAATTTATTGTATAAGTTTAGTAAATTATCACGAATTTCTTTTTTAATGATTTCCGCCTTTGGCGTCTGTTTTTTAAGAATTCCTTTTGATTCGTTGTTAATAGCAATTTTTATGTCCTGTATCCCGGACAGGGTCTCTTCCCACTTTATATCATTCATAAAATAGAATAGCTTTTACTAGTATTGCGGGGATACGATGACTTATGACGTAAAATGATTAAATAGGTATAATACTGTGCCAAAATAGAGCAAAAGTAAAACAAAATTAATAAAATATATACGTAGTGTTTCAGTCGTATGGATCCCCCGATAAATAGTCATAGTATAACGGTATAGATGTCATATGTGTAAAAATAAATCATAATAATAATCGCCGATAGCGATAATAATGGTAATAATACATTGTTATGAATAGTATAGATTATAGTAAGAATATGGTAAGAACAATGCTAATAATAAATAGTAAAAAATAATAATATGCTGAATAATAAAATGGAAAATCGTAAAATTAAATAGTCACGCAATCACTTAAATTTTACAAAAATGTCTTACTCATCCGCAACTGCTGTCCTATGACCATACTTCTGGATATTTGCCGCTTTACTCCCTTCCGGTAAGCGGCTCTCAGTTTTAGGAATAAAACTGCCATAGCTGCTGCCACCAAGGCGTATATTGCTCTCCTCATGTCCATCGGCATCCTGATTTCTTCCTGTTTCACTATGAAGTTGGAGTTCACCACACCTGTATCGGTGACCTCCGCTTGCTTAGAGTTGGATATACCCATATTACACAGGATTCACCGCCGCACACTTAAGACTGACTACACACGTTGTGAATGGCAGAATCGCCATGTAGAACTCCTTTTATTTATAGAATAATACTTCAGGAAACTATAGTTCTGTATTAACTTTAGCAAAGAATATATAAGATAGTAACGCTACATAGTGTGTATATTCTTATAATCTACGTACACATATCAATTGCGTCAGTCAGTCTTGTATTCTCTCTATATATCTGCCGGGTTGGTGTAGGTTCATATTATGTATATAATGATACAATAACAATGCCAGTTCAACAAGGTTGACCTAACCTTGTCACCTGTGTCTAGTATCGCGTTCGTTGGAGTTAAACAATAATATTACGTGTAATGGGTAATGTAAATAACCTTCGTCTAGACCTCGAACTAGTCGGGTTGCCTTCACGATCTAATTTATGAAATATCGAGTGTTTTCCTGATACACTACTGTTGTGTGTTATTGGTGCCAACTGCAGCCGTAGAGGTATGGCATTACCTCAATTGCCACTGAGAGTTTATGGTCCCAAGGTGCATAGCTGTAGTCCACGTGCAGAAGGCCGTAGGTGATATCGGCGAACACCAGTAAAGATAAGTTTAGGATATATTCGTGATCTCTTCCTACCTAACGTTATTGGCAGGTTACTGATATTTTCATGCGTGTATTTTCAGCGTGTTATTGATATTTTCCAGCGTATATTAGATTGCGTGTTTTAGAGTTTTCCGGCGTTGTATCATATAGCGTGTTTTAGTTTTCTGCGTGGTACTGATATAACTATACTCGGTACTGTTTCGGTGTAAGCACAGCTTACCTATGCGAATCTAATTAACTGCTGAATCTACTAGTGTGTATCTATATTAATGCTCAAAGTTTTTTTATATATTACATTTCTTTAATCTTGCAATTTGATTTAAGTATATTGTGTTAAATGATCAACATTGTCGCTCTGATTGACTAAATATCTGATTATAGTAATTTTACATAACGGTATTTAATGATCTAAATCAGTAAGGTTGATTCATGTATAACTGCGAGTCGTCTACCATGGTAAACGCGCCCAAAGTTTAGTAGCTACTATTAAACGGTTGACTGTGATTATTGATTAATTTGTTGAACTTGGTTTGATCTCCCGTAATCATTTGGTGTTATATTGTTACTTCCGTTATAGCTAAAGCGTGTCTAATAATTGTTCGATCATTCTTTATCTAATTTGCTTCTATTATAACGCAATTTTAATTCAAATTACTGTCGATATATTTATGAGCGTATAGGTTATTAATTGCTTCCAAATTAAGATCTCTTACCATTTGTTATAAATTTATATCATTTTGTTATTGGAAGAAATATGACAACTCGTTATCGTCTAACCTAACGAACGCCAATAAATTTAAACCTGCACGAACGTGACCGTCTTTTATTTGCTCTGGAATACCTCAAGCAAAAGTGTAATTAATAGTCGCCCTTGCGTAGCGGATAATCGTCGATTTGGATCGCCCTTATGGGTTCTTAAGAGCGAGGATCTTCCTGTTTGGATCTGCGGATTTGGATATTTCAAACTGGTTGCGCCCTGGTCAATAATAAGTAATTGACCGACACGGTCCTTATGGACGAAGTTCTCTCACTGTGCCGATCTGATCTACAATATGTCTTAAGGTCTGCAGTCCATCTGGACGTGGTGCTCTGGTAGTCCTAACCTGATCCACAATCTGTCTCAGAAGCTGCAGTCCACATGAACATTGTCTCCTTGAGGTTATTAGCTAGCTAAGATAGATCTATCAAAGTTCTAAATAAAGCAAATCTCAAAGTTATATCTTTTCAACAGTTAAAGTAGAGTGAATTAGGCTAAAATAGTTATCTAAATTAAATTGGCAAAGCTAACCCTAAATAAAACACAACACAACTTTTAAACTTTATTATGCTCAGTACCCAAGCCTCATAAATAATTCAAAATATACCTCCACCGGAAAGACAAGCGTATTATCGTGATCGGTTAGAGTCTAAATTAATTAAGTTTTTGATAGACAGACACTGTTATTATTTTTATCGAAGAGTCTTCTTTATTATCTCTTCTCACCTGACGTTATATGGCAAACCAAGGTCTGATGCACGTCCAAACAAGACCTGACAGTATATTTCGATTACGTTTACCTATAACTATTTTTCAATGATTTTTTTTTAATTTCAACCTTTTAATAACTTACTAGGACTATGTTAAACATCGTCTATGTTATTATATAAGTTGCCTGCATGAGATGATACATGCCATTGTCTTATGACATAAAATTGTTGAATTATTTTAATGAAACAAATATTAGATAAGTAAGTAACTAATAGCTTTGGTCAATAAAAACGCTAGAAAAACTAGAAGATTAAAATAGTGGCACCCTTAAGCCCCACAGTAATAACAAACCAGAAAGGAAATTCCCTATCAGAAATATAATAACATGACATTTTCGTTGATCTCTCCTAATCTGCCGAGAAAATGAACTAATAACACATTCTGCAAACAAAAGAAAGCTTTTAGATAGAACACAATAGATTGAACATTATCTGTTTTCATGTAGATATATTTTTAATATTGTTGTGGGAAATTAATCCACTGGTGGTAAATATTTGTTTTTAATGCACCTTAATGCTGATAACGTATTCTTGAGTAACAAAAACGTTATTTATTGTTTATTTAATGATTTATTGCAGATAAATGCCTTTTTAATATATCGTACAATGAAATAAATTTGCTAATACTTCATTCAACTAATAAACTTTTAAGGTTTTTCAAAAAATTCCCCATTTTTGATATGTATATTGGCGTTTCCAAAAGTGCCTCTGCCATAGCCTAAAGAAAACTATAGCTGCGACACTTAAGCGCGGCACCTTTGAGAAGCGAGGACCACTTTATCACTATGTAGTGGGAAGAAAATAAATAAATCTAACTTGACGTCAACCCCACGGCAATCATTAGTGAAGTGAGCCGTACTAAAATTTTTTGGGACGTTAAATGCTAAAATTGTTACTCTCCCCTATTATTTTATTAAACTTGACAAAATATATGATTTATAAAATACTGTTTATTTCAAGTAGAGAATAACCATTTTTTTGATCCAAAAAGCTGCATAAAGAGAGCCGGATATTTATTTAAACATTACACCTGAGAGAAATAGTTAAAAATGTCTTTTGAAGTGAAATTAAGAATGGCGAATGTAGATTACTTCTTGTAGTAAGTACAGCATTCTTGAATGCTGAATATAACTATAATAGAATATAAGCTCCAAGTTAATCTTTAAATATCAACAAGATCTATACACAACAAAAGTTTTTTTAAATGAGATTTTATTTTGCACAAGTAGTTACGGTTTTAGACGAACTTGTGAAGATCTGCAATAATAATTTTGAAAATTGTGATTTATCTAGTTGTTCTCTTCTAAGCTAAAAAAAGATCTTATATAAGTACATAATTTTGTTTTATATAGATTCTTAGCAACCTGCACAATTTTATAAACGTATTATGTACGATTTTGCATATTTTTTCGTAACAGCTTTTTCATTTTATTCGCTAGATAAAAATATTGTCAAGATGGTGAAATGAAAGTAAATTTTTGATCTGGCTATAGTTCACGAACTAGTTTATGCATGAAGTGCACAATTACGCTAAATCGGAGCAACCTGTACCGTGCGTTCAATTTATCTTGATACCATTTTGATTCGCTGTAACTTTTTCGTTTTTTTCTACGTTACATATAGAATAAAACACTAACGATTTTGTGACATATCAGCCTACTCTATATTTTTTAAATGGAACACCCTGTATATTACTTCATTTTTGGAATCTCTAGAGAAGTCTAAACACATTTAGTGTATAATATCTTATACCTATCTTTCTTTAGGTGTTTACGAAATATTGACAGTTGAAAGTCGTGCATTTTGACATTTTGATAGGCTTTAAAATCTAAACCGCATGAGAGCAAAGAAAACGGTTTGCATATTCCAGTCTTAGGTTTTCATGAGCTATCAAATGACAGTAACTTTGAATGTAATCCGCGAATAAAATTGACCGGAACTTTTAAACCTCCGGTTAAATTGAAAGCCACTGTCATTCGATAGCTTATGAAAACCTAAGATAGAGATGTGCAAACCGTTTTCTTTGATCTCGTACGGTTTAGAGCCTGTCAAAATGCCCGACTTTCAACTGTCAATATTTCGTAAACAGCTAAAGATAGGTATAGAATACTATACACGACATGTGTTTTGATTTCACTAGAGAGTCCAAAAATGTAGTAATATACAGGGTGTTCTATTTAAAAAATATATAAAGTAGGCTTCTATGTCAGAAAATTATTGGTGTTTGTTTTATATGTGATTTAGAAAAAACTTGGCTACCAACCCTACATTTTGCTTTTTTATTTACCTTGGTATCTTTAAAACCAAAAAAGGTACAGCGAATCAAAATGATATCAAGGTGCTGATCAAATCTGAAATAATGGATATATGTGGATAACGATCGACTTTTACGAAAAACAACCAGCAAAAACAATGTTTTTGAGACTTACGCCTTTATGGTAGAATACGAACTGTTTATTGTCAAACGAAATGTTTTACACTTTCTTATCTTCCACATAACCACAACCTGGAAAATACTCCCCACCAAACCGAAAATTTCGTATATCTAGATAATTACTAAATAACTAAGATAAGAAGATGCAAATCGTTTCGCGCTAAGTTAAGCAGATCAAATTCTTTAAATGGAAAGGAGGCTATGCGACATGCTACATGAAGTTTATCTAGAATTTTTAGAAGAATTCGAAAATCGGAAAATATGTCCCGCTCTTTTGAGACCTTTTATATTGAAATATAATTCAATCATATTGTCAAACTGAAATCAACATGGCTAAATGATGAAATGGTTGTAAGACTAATAAAAAAATTAAAAACATGTTATTTCTATAAAATGTATATACATATGAAGGGTATTATTGGCTTCACAGAAAATTTTATTCTTGATAAAAGTTGGTTTTTGAAAGAAAAACTAATTTTGACAATGCTAAATTAAAGATAAGTTATACAGGGTACTCAATAAATTCAGAAATGATGGTTAAAAAATCAAAAACTTTGGAATATCGGAAAACCTTCTACAGAAAAATAAAGCTCGTGTTAAGATAAAAATAAAAGTCAAATACCATTTTTTCCAAAAGTGCACTGCACCGTTGCGGAGAAAATCCATTTCAATTACTGAAAAAACCCGCTTTTTCTTGATTTTGTCCTTATTTTTTTCAGCAACGATGAACTTTTGGAAAAAATGATATTTGACTTTTATTTTTACCTTAATAGGACCTTTATTTTTCCTGTAGAAGCTTTTCCGATATTCCTAAGTTTTTGTTTTTTTAACCACCATTTTTGTATTTTTTAAGTACCCTGTAATACTTAGTCTTAATTTAACATTGTCAAAATTAGTTTTTTCCAAGCACCAACTTTTATCAAGAATAAAAGTTTCTGTGAAATCAATAATAAAAGTTTCCTATGGAAATGGCGCTTAGATCGTTTTTCCCCTGTACCCTTCGTATATATTTTATCAATGTTTCCATATTATTAATTTTCGATTATTTTTGAGCACTTTAAATTTTGTAATTTATGATACGTTTTAGTCCGTTTTGGTGCTTTTAGTTAGTTTGGGTTAGTTCAATCAGCTTTCGTTTAGTTTTAATTTATTTTAGTCATTTGAACCCGATTCCGATACATTATAACCAATTTTAATATTTTTGGTTAGTTTTGGTTAGCCGCCAAAACTGGGTCGTTCAATCAACTATCGATTACTTTCGGTTCCGATACGTTATTACCAATTTTAGTGTTAAGGATAGTCGCCAAAATTTAATTGATCTGGGTTAGTTTTAACTTACTTAATATTATTTTTAAGCTATTCCGATACGTTTTAGCCCGTTTTGGTACTTTTAGTTACTTTTGGTTTGTTTTGGTTAGTCTTTGAATCAAATTTTGGTTACTTTCAATTTAATTTAGTTATTGAATTAATTCAAGTTAGTCGTCAAAATTCGTTTAATTTTGGTTAGTTTCAACTTATTTTAATATTTTTAATCTGTTACGATACGCTTTAGCCCTTTTTGATGCTATTGGTTAGTTTTGGTTAGTCGTTCAATCGACTTTCGGTTAATTTCAGTTAGCTTTAATTTAGTTTAGTAATTTGAATCGGTTCGGATACGTTATAACCAATTTAAATGTTTTTAATTAATTTAGGTTAGTCGGTACAATTCGGTTAATTTGTGTTAGTTTCAACTTACTTTAATAATTTTAATCTGTTACGATATGTTTTAGCCCTTTTAATGCTTTTGGTTACTTTTGGTTAGTCGTTCAATCGAGTTTCGATTAATTTCAGTTAGTTTTAATTTATTTAAATCATATGAACCGGTTCCGATACGTTATAACCAATTTTAAAGTTTTTGATTACTTTCGGTTAGTTGCCAAAATTCGGCTAATTTGGGTTAGTTTTAACTTACTTTCGTTCAATCAACTTTCGGTTAATTTCAGTTAGTTTTAATTTATTTTAGTCATTGGAACCGGTTCCGATACGTTATAACCAATTTTAATGTCTTTGGTTACTTGTCAATATTCGGTTATTTTGGGTTAGTTTTAATTTACTTTAACATTTTTAATGTGTTCCGATACGTTTTAGTCCGTTTTTGTGCTATTAGTTACTTTTGTTTTGTCATTCAATCAACTTTCGGTTACTTTCAGTTAGTTCCAATTTATTTTAGTCATTTGAATCGGTTCCTATACGTTATAAGCAAATTTAATATTTTTGGTTAGTCGCTTAAATTCCTTTCGTTTTGGTTAGTTTTAACTTACTTTAATTTTTTTAACCTATTACGATAGGTACGTTTTAGCCTGTTTTGGAGCTTATGGTTACTTTTGGCTAGCTTTGGTTAGTCGTTCAATTAACTTTCGGTTGGTTTCAGTTAGTTCCAATTTATTTTAGTCATTTGAACCGTTTCCGATACCTTATGATCAAATTTAAGTTTAAATAAACAAACTAACTAGCTGCTTAATTCTGCCGTTCTTTTCCCATTTTAACACATAAACATTAACTTATTTATATAACATACAAACAAAACAATATATACGCATAACGTCTATTTACCCAAACAACGAATCTTTTTCTATTTTAATTCCTATGAAAATTTATTGCACTCCGGCCCAGGTAAACGCGTATGATTGGCATCGAGGTTCAACTGCGTGGTGTCCTCCCTTCACTGAGCTTCACGGAGAAAATTTGATTCCGTACCCCACTAAACGAGCCGAGTGTCGCGGCTATAGTTTTCTTTAGGCTATGCCGATACCTAAACAAATCTAAAGGCGGTGAACTCATAAACTTTAAATGGCCGTCAAAATGCTAAGCTAATAATTATTCTTATATGCCAATAAATCTTTAGCGATCGCCATCTGGAAAAGAGACGCCGTATTTTGGTGACAATATGATTTCATCCGCCCTTGAACAATCTTTGTTCAATGTAGTGTCTCTGTTAATACCTACTATTCATAAGAAAATAATTCGATCAAAGAATACATCCGCCTAACATGTCCAGGTTATGGATAGCGTGTTGTGTATTTGTGACATGTAATTATCACCTTGTGTTTTCCGTGCAAGTCGATCAGTCTACACATGATAGGGAAGATTTTGCAGTACAACTGGGAACGATGAAAAATACCATTCAAGTATTATCTGGTAAGTAAAGCTACATTAAACCGATAAATTCGTGCCATTGCACTTAGAGATCCCGAATTAAGAGATTTTTGTTTATAAAAGCATTGTTTATTTAACTATTACCGCAACACTGTAAAGCAAGCAGATACATCAGATCATGAAAATATCTTTAAAAATAATGAAATTATTGAAATCCCGAAGCAAACATTAAATTCTATTTTTTTATTTGTCTTTGTTCTCGTTTTATTATTTTTTTATAAAAGACTCCGCACACATCTTATGGGATTTTTGTACCCGGACAGATTCGATGAAATTGTGGTAGGTATGTTGTTTTCTTGAGGTTCTAACTAATCAGAAGTCTCCATGCATGGGTACAAACTTATCCTATATGTAACTGGTTTTTGAGATGGATGGTGTTTAGAAAGTTGAATATTAAGTTTTAATTAGTGCTCCGGTCTCGACGAGACTAGTCTCGATCTCGTCTCGTCTCGTCTCGAAATTCAAGACCGATACCGAGACGAGACTAGAAATTATAACTCGAGACCGAGACCGATACTTCAAGGTTCGAGACCGAGAGTCTCGTCACGTCAGTCTCGATAGCCTCGGGTCTCGAGTGTTGAAATAAAAATAATTTATAAGTAGGATAGTACGAAAATAATGGTTTGTTTTGTTTTTAAATTATAGGTAACGTACAAAAAATAAAAAATATTTAAGTACAGGGTGGCTCGAATTCGTGTCTATGTATGGGAAACTCGAAAACCGTAAGAGATACAGTGTCGGTCAAATTAAGGCAAAATTGCGCATTTAGGTGCCTGACAATATGCCGTTTAGAAAGTTTTAAAATTCCGAGTAATTCCGGAGATATTCGAAAAAAACCGAAATTTTGAAAAATCGTTTTATTTTTTTCCTGGGCTTATTTAAAAACGGATTTCAAATTGAATTGCACTTTTGCATTGCCACTTTTTTCGCTCTATCCAATGATGGTATCCAGTTTGAAATCCGACGTTTCGTCTTCAAGGGATCATCATTAACTTTCTTTTTTTAAATACGAACTTTAATTTTTTTTATCGTTTTTCAGATGGTATTGGCTTCATTAATATGATTATGTGATTTTATTTATTTTATTTATTTTTTTTTTTATTTTTATTATTATTTTTTAAATTATATATTTTGCTCTGGCGTAATTTTAAACATTTTAAGATAGGTACTTTTGAAATATTTATATTCTATAAAAATATTTTTTTTTGTTTTTTGTATTAAGTGGAAAATTGGAGCGTATTAAAAATAAAAAATAGTAAAATTATTTCTTACGAGAATATTAAATAAATTATATAAAATCAGGCCAAAGCAAAATATATAAAATAAAAATAATAAAAAAATAATAAAAATAAAAAAAAATTTAAAAAAAATAAAAACACATACTCATATTAATAACGCCAATACCATCTGAAAAACGATAAAAAAAATTAAAGTTCGTATTTAAAAAAAGAAAGTTGATGTTGATCCCTTGAAGACGAAACGTCGGATTTCAAACTGGATATCATGATTGGATAGAGCGGAAAAAGTGGCAATGCAAAAGTGTAATTAGATTTGAAATCCGTTTTTAAATAAGCCCAGGAAAAAAATAAAACGATTTTTCAAAATTTCGGTTTTTTCCGGATATCTCCGTAAATACTCGGATTTTTAAAACTTTCTAAACGGCATATTGTTAGGGACCTAAATGCGCAATTTTGCCTTAATTTGACCGACACTGTATCTCTGACGGTTTTCGAGTTCCCCATACATAGACACGAATTCGAGCCACCCTGTACACGAAAATCAAAGAAATTTAGGAAAGTATGTACCGGGTGGCCAACTAAGAATGGCACTCGGCTATATCTCGAAAAGTAATTATCGTAAAATCTTACGGTAAAAAAAATCATTAGTAAAGCGGCCAATAGAAAATGTTGGAAATTATTTTTAAGTTTCCAAAATGGCGGCCAGGGGGCGTACTAGCCATCTTAAATTTTAAAACCCGCTTTTTGCAAAATTTTCTTAAATTAAAAATAGTAGAATGCATTGCCATTTTAAAGCCGAGATAAATTTGATTCTTTTTTGTTTAACACTTTCTGCTCTATCCCTTAAAGGGAAGTGGTGGGGGGTGTTCGAACATTTTCGGAAGTAAATGTCAGTAACTTCAAAATGGCTGAACGGATCTTAATATGCTTGGGGTCGTCGAAAAGAACATTCCTTAGGCTATCCACCGTGCCTTGAGTGGGGTGATTGCGATTTCTTACCTAGCCGCAAATAAATTGGATTTTCTCAAAAAATTTAAATGCAACGATACCACTTTTTTTTAAACAAATGGCAGCCAAATGAGAGCCTAATACGTCACTGAAGACTGCATATCGATATCTCTTGCCTAACCTAAAATATAAGTAAAAGAAATCAAAGCTGGAAATAAAATAGGATTTTGGCTAATTTTTTCGGAAGACCCGTTGTTATTAAATCCTAATTACCACACCATCTAATAATTTACTGCTAAAATACCAAATAATATTTAAAATCTCGATAATAATTAATATTCAGTCAATATGAGTGAATATTGCCCTTCTGTCCACACAAAATTCGAATTTTTTTAAAGAAACTAAATAGGCTAGGGGCAATAGTTACATGATCGTTGCATTGAAAATAAGCACGAACTTTCTACGGGTGGAATGTTCATATATTTTTTACAAATAAGGCCATCAAAATATCTCATACCGGGTGGCCAACTAAGAATGGCCGGCTATATTTCAAAAACTAGTTATCATAGAGCTTTGGGTAAAACCGGTTAAGGGAAAACGCTGAAAACTATTTTTGAGTTTCCAAAATACTCGCTAGAGGGTGCAGTCAAAAACAACTGTAAAATTAAGATTTTCTTCGTATTTCGCCTAAATAAGAGGTATCCAAAGTATCTGCATTTTAATTCTTACACATAACATCTCCTAATACTCCTTGTTTGCAGAACGAAAACTAATATTTGTTATTATTGATAATATTATTTTATTGTTGCAAATTTGATATTTTTTAATTAAAACATTTGTTAAATAATAATATTTTTTGTCAATGGTCAAGCCTACTTGGGTTAGTAAACGAATAACGTTGGCAGATATCATAAAGTCATTCAATGATTAAAGTTCGAATTTTTTGAAAACCAGGCGGTTTATCGATATCAAACAAGTAATACCTTTTTTCCTTAAAAATAATCAGTTTATTAGATTTTTTATTCAAAATCGTGATAAAGTTTTAAAAACATCGATGCATCGTTGCCATCCATAATTGTCATTGCATTGAAAATAAGCACGAAACATATCACAACACTTCTACAGGAGTAAAATTCATATATTTTTTTTTTCAACTAAAGCCCCCGAAATATCCCACACACTATAAATAGGTGCAATCTTAATATGATTGTCATTTAGGTATCGCCATTATAATTTTTGCGAATTAGTTTTCTACAGCATACTTGCTTTCTTTCGAATTTTGTGCGGACACATATTGAATGAATATTAATTATTATTGAGATTTTAAATATTATGTTGGTATTTTAGCTGTAAAATAATATATAGTGTGCTAAAATATAGATTCCACCGAAAAACTGTGCAAAATCCGATTTTTTTTTTCGAGTTTTGATTTCTTTTACTTATATTTTAGGTTAGGTAAGAGATATTAAGATACGGTTTTCACTGACGTATTAGGCTCTCTTTTGGCTGCCTTTTGTTTAAAAAAAAGTGGTATCGTTGCATTTAAATTTTATGAGAAAATCTGATTTATTTGCGGTTTTGTCAGAAAACGCCCTCTACCAGCCAGGTACGAAATCGCAATCAGCCCGCTCAAGGCACAGTTGATAGCCTAAGGAAAGCACTTTTCAACGACTCCAAGCTTATTAAGATCCGTTCAGCCATTTTGAAGTTATTGACATTTATTTCCGAAAATTTTCGAACACCCCTCACCACTTTCCTTTAAGGGATAGAGCAAAACGTGTTTAACAGAAAAGAATCGGATTTATCTCGGATTTAAAATGGCAATGCATTCTACTATCATTAATTTAAGAACATTTTGCAAAAAACGGGTTTTAAAATTTAATATAGCTATTACGCCTCCTGGTGGCCATTTTGGACACTTAAAAATAATTTCCCACATATTCTCTTGGCCTCTTTACTAATAAATTTTTTTACCCTAAGTCTTTACGACAATTACTTTTCGAGATATAGCCGAGTGCCTTTCTTAGTTGGCCACCCACGTACAAAGTACAATTTACTAGTTGCCTACCTGTATTTATGAGTTACAGAATTTTTTTTTTCAAAACAGGTCTTATATAGTTTATAATAATTTCAAATTCACCCACCCTAGATACTATGCAGTTTTTTTTATTTTAATATGTTTTTAGTTTATTTTTTCTTATAAAAAAGTAGTTTACTTACATAGGTAGGTATGTTTTTAAGTAAAATTAATCCTTTCAAACAGAATCCTTCACTTGCAGCCAATACCCAATAATATTTCTGCAATCTGCCAGGTTTATTTACAATCATTTATATTTTTTGCTCAGGAATGCGCCTCATCAATGGGATCTTAGGTTTACTTTCGAAAATATAAAATATTATGTAGAGTAGACTATTCTGACTACAGTGACTTCTCTACTCTCTAATATCTTTTTTACTTGCCAACCTCCCTTCAAATTTTGTTACGTCTATAAAGATTTTTTGTGACTTTGTTGTTTAAATTAATTTTGCTTAAAAAAATCGACACTTTGAGAGGTTATTAAAATTGTTTATCTGAAAAAACCCAAAAAATCTAATTATTATTCATTAACGTGGTAATATTCCAAAATAGGTCGAATTTATAATACCGATTCTTGGAACGGTTTCTCAAAAAAAAAATTCTTTTTTTTTTAAGTGCAAAAAAAAAGAATTTTTTGACTGAGACCAAGACCGAGACCACAAAATGTCTAGTCTCGGCGAGACCGAGACGAGACTCGAAGAGACGAGACTTTGCGAGGCCGAGACCTCAATAGTCTCGTCTCGTCTTGGCGAGACCGAAGCACTAGTTTTAATTATGTTCTCACCGAACTCTTTTTTGGGGTTCGGACGAAAATGATTAGAATCAAACACTATTTTTACAATGTATAAATGCCTGAATCGTGAAGCCCTAATCTGTACATTTAAACGATTTTATAATATGCAAAGCTCACCGCACGTTTTTATTTAATTTTTATTTTTTTTTTGTCACAATCATTTCCGGAATACTTATAAGATGATTTTATATAATAGTGTTTAAATATTTTATTTTTAAATATTTATTAATAAAAGCGTGCGGTACACGCTGTATATAAAATTGTTTAGATGTACCTACATTCAAGTATTTATTTATTGTAAGAATATTGTTTAATACAAATCACTTTCGCCCAAACCTCAAAAAATAGTTTGGTGAGCACATAATTAAAATCGAATACATATTCAACTTTTTAAACATCCTGTATCTCAAAAACTAGTCATAGGATTCCTTTGTGCTTATGGACACTTGGGTACCTCAAGAAAAACAACAGACTAAAATTCCGTCAAATTTGATCGTGTACCAAAATCCCATAAGATGAGTGCAGAGCCCTTCGCCTAGGGAATTGTTTGATTTTTATGCCACTTTCTATAATCAATTTGTTTGGAGCACTACTAAATTCTATTACCACATTGATTCTATTAGGTAATATTTTTTTTAATGAAATCTATTATATTTTAAGTGTATCCATTATTTATTTAAATTTACCCGATGATGTTTAACTAATTTTGATTTTTTTTAACTGAAGTATTACTAACCCATGAATCATGCTGCTAAAGGCCGTTAATGTATGAAGGCAGTTATTGTTATATGAATGTGCAAAACTGAGTAAATATGTTTATTTTCTTTTTTAATAGTTAATAGTATTTTAACAGTTAAGTCGGGAAAATTATTAATTTTCTTTTCTGCTATCGGCATTAGCATTATTTTCTAATAAAATTAATTTTACCATGTGGGCTATTTAAATACGTAACCAGTCAAGAAAAACAGGGTGTTCGGTAAGTTGACTTCCATGGATTTCAAGAAAAATGCTTTTATAGAAATCCTTACAAACTCCACTGGCAAAATATAAACCAACGTATTATGGTAGACAAAATGCATGTTCTTACCGTAGTAATTTGTTTTTGTTCGAAATTTCACTAAACTGCCTTAAGCGTTTTCTAGTTTAAAAAAAATAATTCTACACTACGCAGTAACTCAAAAACCAATACATCCAGTATCTTAAAAATGAAACGCTCTCCGAATGTTTATAGAAGTTTCAAGTACTTCCTGGATTTCTTTACAATCGGCTATTTGCTTAAAAATCGGTATGTAGTATGAGAACATTCTTTATCATTATTTGCCAAGTGCTATAGAAACTATCGCCGGGGACAAAAGCATATACTGTAACGAGTCTTATAAACATAAATTAAAACAAGTCCATCGTAAATGTCAGTCAAATGCGATCTCAAAACGACTGAATTACAGAAAATAGTCCTCGACTATAATCGACTACATAATGACGATTATTAGGGTTAAATATTACCTTCTCTAATTTCATTAAAAAAAAATGAACGTGTAATCGTATCACACGCTACTGAACTGAAACTTCTGCCTGTATCCGTTAATTGTTTGTTCTTCAATCAACGCTGTAACCAGCGTTATATTGCAGCACGCTGAAGCAAAACCGACTCAATGACAAGGTGTTATTGGCTCAAGGCTTAAGCGATCCCCACTACTAACTCGATTACGTACCGTTGCATGTTTTCATTACATAGCAGCTCACATGAAACGAACTTACCCTACCGTGCGTAAAGAAGTTTCACTTCAATAACACTTTTTTAGGTTCAAAACGCTATAAATTCGAATCTAGTAACAGATTTTAAAAAATGAAATAGACTAAAAATTTTTTTATCGTTACTTAAAGCGAGATTCAAGAATTTGCTCTAAGGTACGGGCAACGACATAGAGCGGGAAATAAAATAGTTAATTTTGTTTAATGTTCATTGTTGTCCCATTTTGGTGAAAACCCACTGTGCACTGTGGCATTTCTTGATATTGGCATATTATAGGGTTTAGTTAACGGATGGTGTACAAGTGCTACGAAGCTGCAGCACACACCTAATTTAAACTATTTTTTTTTTTATATTTTTGTGTGATAAATAAATCCTAAGATTGTTTCTATAACGGCAATATTAACAATAAAGCTTCGCATTCTTAGAATCCGTTTGTATCCGTTTATAAATTGGATCCGTTCGGCTAATTAATGAAAACATTATATTTAAACAATATTGCAAAGTAAGGGAACGGTTCCGAAATTAACTCGGCTCCGTTCTGTTTACAGCCGTTTTTAATGCCCTGTTAACCTGAACATTTTGCAACAACATCTACCCCGAAAAAAATAAGTAGAGTTATTGTGCTGATTGATGGTTTTGGAAAAAATGTATACAGTCATTTAAAAAACAACTAGTGCATTATAACATTCAAGTAGTTGCAACTTTTAGGGATCTAGCTTATAATGCAGACTGTTATGTCAAAGATTTGCCTGCTCATGATTTTGTGATTGTCTTGGCAGGTGTAAATGACATGACACTAACATACGTTTAAGTGGCATTACATTACTAGCTAACAAGTGTTTTAATACTAATCTAATAATTTGCAATTTACCTTGCAATTATGAAAATAAAGGCGATGCTTTTGACAGTATATTTTATACTAACAATAGGATATCATCAGTTGCTGACAAATTGAGAAGATTTTCAATAAACATGCATAGAATTTTTGGACCTATCAAGCAAATTTTCACCTACTGATTTCTTTTACTCAAGTTTTTATCTTAGAAAGAGAGGGCTATGTAAATTGGGGCAACTGTTAGGGGCAGCTGTTGAGAATTGCAATTCCAGTGAATATACCAGTAAATATACCAATCTGAGGTATGTGGAAATTGTCACCACAGGTCCTTCTTTGCCGCGCTCGGAGTGTTCTGGTGTTATTGCTGATAATGATAATAAAAATAATCTTAACCCAAATAATATTAACCTAAATATTAATAATTCGGAAGTTTTTTTAGAGGATCATGCAGCAATGACAGAAGAACCTTAATGAGTATTGATCGGCCGTCAGGGAGTAATGTGGGACTGTCGAAGGAGGGGGGTATAGACTGTGTAAGTGGTAGGCTAAACTTCTCAATTGGTCATCTGAATGTACAGTGCCTAAGAAATAAGATTTTGGAGATTGAATCTCATAATAGTCACAAAAACTTTAATGTCATCTCCTTTAGTGAACACTGGATGAGGGAAGATGAACTCTCCATGGTACACCTAGAAAATTATTCTCTGGCAAATTTCTTTTCAAGAAAACGTTTCGCCCATGCTACATTTGTTCGGAATGATTGTTTTGATCTGTTCAGTGTTTCAAATGAGCTCCAGTGCCTTTCTGTTGAATTGGACTGTGAGATTTGTACCGTGGAATCTGCAAAATATAATCTGATACTGGTAACAATATACCGGTCACCCCAGGGCAATTTTAATTAATTTATGAATATTTTCATTAATCTCTTATCTCTGGTGTTGGGTAGAAACAGGACAATAATTGTTAATGGTGATTTTAATCTGAAATTTAATACAAATGACCAGAGTACGTTGCGGTTTGTTGATCTTATGAGAACGTTCGGCTTGCATTTCACAATTGGTTCGCCTACTCGAGGCAAGTCATGCCTCGACAATGTCTTCTGCAACCTGGAGGTGGATGATTTTCTGTCGTCTACATTCGATTGGGTGCTGTCTGACCATTTGGGTGTGACTCTCGAAATGAATGTTCGTTGTGAAAAACTGCCAAACCTACCTGTTACCTGCAGGCCTGTTACGTCCTTGGGTCTCTCCACTCTCCGGGATTTAGTTAGCAATCTCAACTGGTATTTAACTAGTCCATACGATGCCGAGAAAAAGAGTGAAATGTTTTTGAGTATGTTGAATGGGTGCATGCTGACCGCATTTCCTGTGAAAACACTGTAAAGAGATCTCTCAGAGGTGACTGTGTCATAGAGTTCTAGTACAAATTCCAATATATTAAGAATAAACATAAAGGAATTTCGCAGGGAATATCGTAATATCGTAGTAAAATTCAAAATAAGAAAATTGGAGCAAATGATGGTTTTATTATGGGTTCTGGAAATCCTGCTAGAGCATCTTGGCAAATTATAAATAAATTCAGGCAAAAAATACCAAAAAAAGAAGCTGTTTGCAACATAGAGTCGGATTGTTTTAACGATTTTTTTACAAATATAGCTTCAAATATTATCAACGAAATACCTCAAACAAATATATTATCATCTCAACAGTTTTTGCATAAATTAAATCTAAATGTAAATAACATTCCTGTGCTTGATTTTGATTATGGGTACAATACATAGATCATTAAGTATATTGCTAATATAATTGTGTATCCTTTAACGAAATTGATAAATTGTTGTCTTAAAGAGGGTGTCTATCCTTCAGCTTTCAAGGTAGCTCGAGTAGTGCCTGTTCATAAGAAGGGTGACCGGGACGAGGTGTCAAATTATCGTCCGATCTCTCTGGTGCCTCTCTTTAGTAAGATCTTCGAGGCTTTGAAGGAAAGAATTAGCAGCCATTTTGAATTGAATAACCTCTTCAACAAGCAGCAATTCGGGTTCAGGCCTGAGATGTCAACTGTCATGGCGATAAATAGGCTCATTTCCATTATTACAGATGCTTTTCATAATGGTGGGTTTGCTTCTGTATTACTGTGTGATCTAACGAAGGCCTTTGATTGTGTTTCGCCCGATATGCTTATGACCAAACTGCAATATTACAATTTCTCCACTAAAAGTCTTAACCTGCTCTCATCTTACCTTACAAATCGTCTTCAGCTGGTGGATTATAAAAATCGTACATCAAGCCTAAAACCTATACATTTGGGTGTTCCTCAAGGGTCTGTGCTGGGGCCGCTCCTATTTGTGATATATGTTAATGACCTGGTAGCTTGCAATCACAGTGTTGATTTTATGCTGCTGAGTACTGCTGCTGGAGGCACTGATGCTTTGGAGTTGGAGACGAAATTGGGCGGTGCACGGTCTAGAGTCACTGACTGGTTCCATGCAAATGACCTTAGTTTGAATATATCAAAGACTGAAACTATGATCTTCACTCTTAAAACCTCTTTTAATTCTGAAAATAACCCGAGCAGTGTGCGATTTCTTGGTGTCTGGCTTGATCAAAAGTTGAGTTGGCAGTCACATATTGATCAATTGGCGGTGGATTATTCTCAAGCGTTTTTGTATCGAGAAATATGGTAGATAATGTCTCCGGAAAGGTTCTTCTGATGACCTTCCATGCAATAGTTCAGGCAAAAATATCTTATGCTTTGCTTGCTTGGGGACATGCGGCGGACGCCACTAGAGTGTTTTCTCTGCAACGTAAAGCCATAAGAGTAGTAAACAAATTGCCTTATCGAGCAGATTGCAGAGGTGCTTTTAGAAAAAAACAAAATACTGACATTTCCTGGTATGTATATACTGGAGTGCTTAAAGTATATTAAAAAAAATTTGGATCAATATACGAGATTGAACACTGTGCATTCACATGCGACTAGAAATAATGGGAATGTTGTAATTGATTACCATAGAATAAATAAGTCAAGATTTTCAATTAACTATCACGCACTGAAAATGTATAACAAGATTCCTCAAGTGGTAAGAGATCTCCCTGATAAATCTTTTATTTCAAAGATAAAACATTTTTTGCATGATAGAGTATTTCATTCTGTAGACGAGTTCTATAAGGACCGTCTCGATAATGTCAGTTTCAATATGTGAAAACTGTTGTTTCAACATTTGTGTTGAAGCAAGCTTACTGTGTTTGTTTGTGGTGATTTGATGGTTTCCCGCTTTCAATCTTGTTGTGCTGTTTTTGGTTTTGCTTTTTTGCGATAATACGTCCAAACAGTGTTTTGTTTTGAACTGTATTGTATTGTATTTGTAGATTGTGTTGTTGTTTTATTAGATTTAGCAATTTCCTTTTTTTATTTCGACGTGTGCAAGCATTTTTAATGTAATAGCATGAATAAAGACTTTGACTTTGACTTTGATACGTTTTAGCCAATTTTGGTGCTTTTTGTTACTTTTGGTTAGACGAACTTTCAGTTATTTTCAGTTAGTTTTAATTTATTTTAGTCATTTGAACCGGTTCCGGTACGGTTAAAACGAATTTTAATGTTTGTGGTTAATTTTAGTTAGTCGCCAAAATTCGTTTAGTTTGGGTGAGTTTTAACTTACTTTAATATTTTTAATCTGTTCCGTTACGTTTTAGCCCTTCTTGATGCTTTTGGTTACTTTTGGTTGGTCTTTCAATCAACTTTAGGTTAGTTTCAGTTAGTTCCAATTTATTTTGGTCATTTGAACATGTTCCTACACGTTATAACCAATCTTAATATTTTTCGTTAGTTTTGGTTAGTCGCCAAAGTTCGGTTACTTTCAGTTAATTTTAACTGAGTTTATTTTTTTTTAATCTGTTCCGATACATTTTAACCCTTTTTGTGCTTATGGTTAGTTTGGGTTAGTCGTTCAATCAACTTTCGGTTACTTTCAGTTAGGTTTAATTTATTTTAGTCATTTATTGAACCGTGAACCGATTCTAACGCGATCTTTCACGCGTATGACGTCATGTGGCAAATGTAGCATGCACTTTTTCACGATTTGATGCCCTATATTAGGATAACAGAAACATTTTCAATGTTAACAAATATTAAAGTTAGTGGTTCAAATAGAAATAAAACGCATAATTTTAAAGCAGAACACGCGTGAGATATTCAAGGGTGTGAACACCTTACGTGCCGCCACTGGATGTTTACCTGCCCTCACGTCGTTTTTGCCTTATTTTCGATATCTATATTTCTGGCTATGTAAAAAGTATCTTTATGTAAAAAAGTAAATAAATTTAATACCAAACTCTGGCCATAAATATTTGTGTGTACAGTGAGTGCCCTATATTTATGTTTTAGATAGGTTTTAGGTTACCTACCTAACATATTGTATTTTTAGAAAACTTAAGATTTAGATATGTCTGATATATTTTGCCTTAAAGGAGAACTTTCTTACATGAACTTTTTATTGCTTTCCTAATAACTTAGTTGGTACTTCTCTCCGTTTCCTTTGGACATATAGAACTTAAAGAATATATATCACAATTTTATGGAATGGTTATATCTTTTAATTTGCTTTCAAAAAATTTTTTCAATCATAAATAATTATTAAAACTTATTGACCATCCATCCATTTATCATGGATTTTTATTTAATTTTGTATCTCAAAACGGTCTTAGAAGTAAAAGTAGTAGTCTAAATTCTGAAAAAGCAAAATTGGATTACTGTTTTCAGTAGAGCATTAGCAAAGAGGGAGACAGAAGGGTATACAAGGTCCTATCCAAATATATCCAGTGCAATAAAAATTCATCCAAAGAAGTTTAATAGTTAAGAGTATTTCTAAAACATTTATTTGTCAAAAACTGTTACAATACAAATAGAGTAGCTGTACAGGCTTGTGCTTTGCGTATTTATTAGTTTGTGAGGCTGATAAATTTAACTGATAGCAATAAGTCTCTCGATTCATCAATTTATTCGTATTTATTCACTTTGAACATAGGCCAGTTTTAAGTTAAAAGTGATATCAGGAAGTTCACGTTCTGATTGAGGTGTATAATGTTGAATTGATTTTATATAGGTACTATATATTATTAGGAAACGATGTGGTACTATCAGAAGGCACACCTAGATCCCAGTTTCGCTTTTTCTAGAATTATAGGTATTATTAAAACTGAAATGATGAAATGTCAGTTTTAGGATCTTCCAAATTCTATTCATTTCAATTTGCTTATTTTCAAAATTATTTATTACTCGGCAAGTCAATAAGTTCCGTACCTATATCAAACTATATCAGATCGCAGATTTTCATCAAAACTTTGCCAAATTTAAGTTTCAGAATATGAGCCCTGTCCCTGAGTCTAATCTACCAAAATCAGTTAAAAGCATCATTTTATTAAACCTCCAAAATGATTTTTTTTAAGTATTTTAAGTGTAAGTCAATATGAGGTTGCATTTAAGAATTTTCAAAGTTGACCCCGGATTCCCAAATTTTAGGTTGGGTTAATTTAGGGTCTTTGAAAATTCACTATTTCCATAGATATTAGCTCATCAGAGTGAAACTTTTGAGACAGCCGGTATGTACAAACATAATCGGATGCAACAGCCTTTTTCGTCAGTCTGTGCATTTTCCAATCCCATAGCACGTCTATGCCAGATAATTAACAAAAATAAAGCAACGATGAACGAAACATTACATTTTTAATGGTTTTTCACAAACGGTTTGGTAATGTTTTGCCTAGTCTAAGGTTAAAGTAGGAAAATGCAATATTTTGCGATAAATGGAATTATCCCATAAGGGCAATGGAATAACCTTAAAATCCCAAAAAGTGTAGAGTTAATAACTGAGCAATCCAGGCTGTGTGCCAACAGTTAAAATTCATTGAATACAGCAGCCCACAATTTTGAATCAACTTGGTTGAATTTGCCGTGCTTCATTAAGACGCCTATATACTGTATTCCGACACGCTGCACCGCGCCGGGGCGTCGGCGTCGGTCGGGTCGTCGGAATAAAAATGGAATTTTTCGCGCTGAATTGTACAGAGGAATGGCTCTTTTGAAAGCCGAAAAAAATATTTCAGCAGGATTTAGTTTGTCCAAGAAGAGATAGTTCAAACTAAGCTATTTTTAAGCAGTGTCGGTTCATATGTGGAGCACTTTGATTAATAAATTTCATTAAGGAACGATAACAAATTTTTCTGGTACATTTTCCTTTAATGGCATTTGATTTCGACATAAGGAGATTTTTTATAAGAGGTAAATAATTTCATTATACGTTTTTAGATCAATGGGAAAAATGGAATACGCTTTTCATAACATCACTGGAACCACGAATTACATCCACAGCATCGACGCTGTCTAGTATTGATAGCAATATCCACAATTTACAAGAAAGGGCACATATTTGGGATACATTTCAGCTTCACGTAGCTGCCTGGAATGACCAGTTGGCATCTATGGATCGAAAAATCGACATTTTAAACAAGTAACAATATTTGTAGTTCGCGCTTTTTTACTGCGTTTGCAGGTGCATGTAGGTGTATCTAGTAAGGGTTGTACTTTTTTCACTCCAGAAGGGCATATTTAGATTACTATATAGAGTTTTATATTTAAGAATATTAATAGCAAAGGCACCTATTATTGGCGCATTAATTCAACACTTATATAGAGGAAATCACGGTGAATGGTACATTAGACCACCGAACATTAACAAGTGTTCGTTGATTAGACGTACCTGGCGAACCACTTAACGGAACGCTTTGAAAATTTGGTCGTTAACATAAACAAAAATATGCTTGCCAAAATATTTTCGAAAATACAGCATTTTTGCTTCTACTAGAAAGTAATAGCATCTTGTGATATTGTAAATGAAACACCAAGTTTATAATATTATTTTTAGATCCTCTATTAATGTATTAACAACTTTTCTTAACATTTTGCTAGAGCTACCTATTGCAGTTTTCGAGATAAGAATTAATTTCTAATTTCTTTTTTTTTTTTTGAAAACATGACCTCTAAAAACGCTGATATTTTTTAACTCTGAGATACTAAGACACTGCAATTTGATTCAGAGTTAGGTAATATCCGGAGGCTCTTTACACTAAACTAAATTTTAGTTGCATCATACCGGGTGATTAAAAATACATGTATGTTGGATTCCTCAAAAGTACCGAAAATTAGGTTTCTTAAATTTAACACCCTGTATCATTACCGATAAGGAAAACTGCTGAAATTTGCTCTTTATTTATGTATATCATACATACTGCAGTCAAATTTCTAACTTAAAATCACTTATTAGTAAAAGTGCATTGAAACAATTATATATAATAAAATATCAACAGGGATAATTAACCGCCAATGAACCTCAGAAAATTTATACAAATCTAAACAATTTGAAGTTTGTAACTGATGTCATTAAAGCAAATGCCGACTTGTGACACATCATTAAAAATAAATTTTCAAGCGGAATACGAATATGCAAAAAATATATACAGAGTGTTGTGGTGTCTAATGCTCTTAAGTTATAGCACAGCTACCTCCAAGTCTCAGCCGCCAAGTACAAACAACGGCAACGCTGGATGAAGATACGATATTCACGTAACATTTGGCACGTCTAGTATGTTAACTTAACAGGAACAGCTTGCATACTTTCGATTATCTTAATTAAGTTGCATTTTTAACGGGTTTTCGTTGATATTTTACAAAAACCTTAACGAGGTATTAGTTACTATTTTTAGTGCGGATTCTCCGCAATATCAGTAAAAAAAATGACAAATCAAATGAAGCCGGGCGGGTAGCCGCGGTTGTTTACCTTACTCTAATGGCAGCAAATAATATTTTTGATGTTTTTCGTTTTTTTGTAGCTCTCGGGGGTGAACCAATGTGAACATTCTGTGTCCAGTTCATTTATTGATATTGTTGTTTATTTTAGCTTATGGCCGATTTGTAGGTATAAGAAAGTGAACAAAATTTAAAATTAGTGAAAAATATAATATATTTTTCACTAACTTAGTTGCATAAGTTTAGAAATGTAGCAAGTTGGTACCTTATTTTTTACATTTTGTGTATTTATTTATCGACTTGCAAAGTCCATTCTGTATTCCTGGGTGCAATTCAAATTATCCAAGTGCTTTAAAAGCAGAGGAAGAGAGTGAATCGGTTTTTCACTTCCCCAAAGATGAACCTGAAAATTCAGTGGATAAAAGCCATTCCAAGAGGTGATTGGTCGCCCACGAAATATTCTGTAGTTTGTGCTAAACATTTTGCCTCAATATTTTTCTTTTATCTGACGGTACCACAAAAAAAAATCCCACTAGAGCGAGGCTAAATTTAACAGCTGTTTCGTGCATTTGCCCCAATTTGCCTGCTTACTTGTCAAAAACTGTTCCCATTCCTAGAAAAAGCCCAGCGGAGCGAAACAAGGAGCATCAAGAGCGTAACTTTCAACTTAATCAAGCTTTGGAACAATCAAATTTAATTAAAAGTTTTGAAGCTCTTTTAAATTATTCACAGAAAATCAATGTTTTTCACTTTTGAGAAGTTTGGGTTATTAAGTGGCTCAAAAATATTTTTTATAGTCTAGATTTGACCAATGAGTGTATAAATATTCTCAATCATGATTCAGTGGACAGTCATATGAATGTAAAAGTTTTTTGAAGGTAATGAACTGGTTAACAATGATTTAAAATAGATTTTACCTTTTCAATTGAGACTAAGCAGGTGGTCTCAGCTTGAAAACATATTGTCTCACCATATGGTTCACCATCAACAAGAGTAATGTCTTTTATGTATACGCTTTCTCCTTCTACTTATGACCTATTGTGAAATTATATGAATTTACCCACCCAAAGATCTCTCGTCAACCCAAAATGTGTCACCAAGTAGGTACTTATCAAAATAGCACCGGTAATGACAAGACTACAAATAATTATTTTAACATCGTTTCTAGCTTTCTAACACTCAATGAAAAAATCCTTAACTTGTTAATCGATGAGGTATTAGCAAGCGGCTAGCCTAGAAGAATAGCAGATAACGTAGCTGTTCAATATTTAAAGAAATTTATTTTATCGCTAAATGCATGGCAAAAACCTGAAAATAATAATGGTCAGTTCACAAACGACACTCTGTATTCTGCACTTCGACACAGTGTCTCAGTTTTCATTGAAATTATTGATTTTTCTGTCCAAAAACTCTCTATATCATACATACTGCCAGTTAAATGGACAACAGCGAAATTGAAACAACGTTTTGGAAAATATAGACTTTTAGGTGGATGATATTAGAATGTTAGTTTCTACATTACTAATGCTGAGAAAAAGATTCGTCTAAAACATATATTTAGAAATGTCCCCAGAAGTAAATTTTCGCTTTCAAAAATTCAAAAGCAAAGTGATAATTGTTACCAGGAATGTGACCTGGACTGGACTCTGCTTCGAAACAACGATTGTAACAAATTTCAATTTTTAATCTCCACAGAATAGTTAAGTATGAGATTGATGAGGTAGCTGAGATATATATCACAGGATATGCCGCTCCGGTATTTAAAAAAAACACACTTGTGATAGTTGCATTTCTTTACTAGCTGAAAGTAAGGGAGATTTCATCCAAAATAAGTATTTCGACTACGTGCATCGTGGTGGCTTGAGTATCCCACCGGACATTAATATAGGTGTGCTATTTTAAAAAAGATCATTAATGACATTTCCACTGAATATGAATTTTTTTAAGATGGTTAACCAGAAAGCTACTTTAACTGATTTAACTTTAAAAAGCATAGAATATAATGAATTCCTCAGCGATTATTTTTCCTTATGTGTTTGTTGTAGGGAGTATGAAACGCTTCTTGTAATGGCTTGGTCAATACTTTCAAATATTTTGTTTAATAACGTTAAGAAAAAGAAATAACCAATTTGCTGATGAAAAATCTTTATCGAAAAACACAAAAATACAATTAGACACTTAATATGCATTAATTTTTAGTTTTTATAACATTATACTTCGGTACCAATTTGTTTTACAGAAACACACATTTAAGGCTGATTTTCATACATAGGACTGTGCACCTACTGTGCGCCTACCGTGCACCTACCGTGTCCTTGTCACTGTAAATCAAAAAATGATATGTTCCATATAAAACGCACTGCAGCCCTTATTTACATTTTCACATATAGAACTGTACTACGACCGTGTTGCGGTCGTCCAGTCCTATTGTGAAAAAAGAGAAGGCGCGCGACGGTCGCAGCATGGTAGGCGCACAGTCCTATATATGAAAATCGGCCTTTAAAGCGCATTTTTAAGCCTTGTTTCGACTCTAGATAACTTTTCCAGCCAAAATATAATGCATTAATTAACTTGTTTTGTGAGCCAAAACACAAAACTATTTATTTGTGACTGAGTAATTTATAAATGTTTTATTATAAATAGCCGCAACAGCGCAAAAAAAAAACACTGAAAACGTTCTCAAAAACAAATAAAAAACGTCCGCTGAGCTATTATCGCTTTCGTCGATTGCCGCCGCGCCGCGCCGCGCGCCCGTAGGTATCTTTATCCCCCACGCTATCGCGGCGTTGCCACTTGTCACTTCGCGGCTAGGACTTGGAGACGGGTGTGGTTATGACCGAAAATTCATCTCTGCACTGTAAGTACATTCTAGGATATGAGTAAAAACTAGTTTTTGAACATCTATAGCGGTTGACCAAGATTCAACTAAATTAAAACAAAAATTGTATACGTGTTGTATTAATATAAGTGCAATATTATATTATTTTGCAAATATCATAAGTTTGTCGGCACTTTAGGTTTAGACTATATTTTGCATATTCGCATTCTCTTTAAAATTTGTTTTTTAATGATTGGTAATAAGTTAACCTTTGCTTTTCCCTACAGTTTTTCAGTAAAAAATCATTATTGCTCACGTCGCAGGAATTTCTTTAAAAAATGATCGCACCTAAAAGCTCTGAATAATGCACCCACATGTAAAGTCAAAGAAATTGCTGAAAGTATCCTTCATGAGCCAATAGTTCTACAGTTTAAATAGGAGTAGAATAGGCAAGTTGTTTAGAGTGACCCCAGAATGAAAGACCAAAGGATTAAGGTCCCCCACTTTGCAGGAATTAAAAATTATTTTGATCAACAATATCCTGATCGTTGGCGTAGTATAACCCACCCGGGTCTGTTCAACATAGTTGAATGAGATAAGTTGTGCTTTGTCTTTATTTTGCCAATGATCGTCAAAAAAGATTAAAAAGAAATTCAATACCTACGTAGTGTTATTATATCTTACACAATTTTTTAGTTATTAGGATTGCGCTTCGACTAAACACTATTAGGGAAATTTGAGGGAAAGGTGCGTCATATAAATTAAACCACAGTTCCTAATACGCCTGCCTAATTTATTAAAGAAAAGCGTGCCATAATCCGCCTGAAATTCACCAGGGGAAAAGAGCATAGCAGAGAAAACCTCGATCCCAATTCCTAGACCGAGTTATGCTGTACAACCTTTACTAGTATAACAATTAATTAAATTACTGTCTCACGCACCGCAATTTGTCGTTCCACACACTTGTGACAATACTACAATACATTCAAAACTGAAGAGTTTAGTATTAGTTAGCCAGACGTCGCCAGCAGATACTGAGGTCCCATACGAGAGGCTACTCAGCTATAGTTGCAAATTGAGCCAATATCTGTAGTAAGACCTGCAGGCCGATTAATATATATTTCCTTCGTTATCGCTTAGCGATTGATTATATTATGTACTTAAACACTTTTGTGATTGAATAGTATTTCTCTTGTAGGCTGTAAGATTATAGTATACGGAAGAACGATTCAAATAGCTTATACCTTTACTGTTGCTTATTACTAATAGTCATTTCGATATAGTATATTTCAATTCCGAATATATGGTTTTATTCTGTGTAATTGTGCACAGGCTACAGATCTTTTATCATTACGGGTGCTTATAAGCAATTGGCATCAAGTCAAAATCAAGTTTACAAATTAATGTTAATTTAAATTTCACATAGGTTTCATACAAAAGCAAATCATTAAAAATATAACATTTGTTAAAAGAACGACGTAGGGTGCTTTGCTCGCAAGCTCACGATTTATAGCTAGGATATTCGCTCAGTCAGGGGAGGAAAATGTTAGTGGATTCATCAAGTCCCTTACTTACATTACAATCACAGTCATACTAAAACTAAAATTCCAGCACGAAAAGGCAGACCGAAAAAGCAATGTTAGTCACAGCATAAAACGATTTCATTAAATATATACACATATTTTACCACAAATATAAATTATCCATGACAATGAATGAAATATTTGTGCAAATCATGTTTATAACAATATCAAAATATATACATATGTTATGCCATCAAATAGGTATGAATTATCCATGAAAATAGGAGAAATATTTATGCAAATTATGTTAATAACAATATCAAAATATATACATATGTTATGCCATCAAATATGAAGTATCCATGAAAATAGAAGAAATATTTATGCACATTATGTTAATAATAATATCAAAATATATACACACGTTATACCATCAAATATGAATTATCAATGAGTATAAAATATATAATGGTCCAAATTAGGTTAATAACAATTTTATAGGTTTCATTTTACCGACTTGTAATGACACAATATGGCAATACAGAAGCAAAACAATTCACCAAAATAAACCGTACACTCCGCTGGCTTCTGACTCTCTATTTTCCGTTCTCGAGCAATACCTTTCGGATCCCCTCCAAAAAACCTCGCAAAAACTCGACTTCAATTTATGACTTGATTTATCTTTTACATGTATAAAGGGTGCTCAAAATATATACATATATAGGGTGTCTCAAAAACTAATGTATCAGGTTCAATGAAATAATATTTTACAGAGGTGGGTTATCTCATTGGATAGGTAGAGGTGGACCTCACCTAGTGTTGTGAGGATACATATTAAAATTTACGCAGCATCCGAGTATCGAAATCCTCGAATTCATCGGAGTATTATGGCGGAAATCTTGGAATCATTTAATTCGTATGATTTTATTCCAAGCAAATAAGAAACTCAGGCTATAAACAAATGAAATCAAAATAATAGCGAAACAAACAAGAGACAAGCGATAAGCAAATAAATTCGAACTATAAGTAGTTAAATTTCTGGTGGTTTTGATATACAGTGTGTCCAAAAAAGTATGCAACATATGGGAAATTTCTTTATTATAGGTTTCTCAGAAAATTTTATTCTTGATAAAAGTTGACGCAGGCTACTTAAAAAATACAAAGATTGAGGTAAACAACAAAAATTTTGGAATATCGGAAAACCTTCTGGAGAAAAAGTGAAGATCAAAATTAAAGTCAAATACCATTTTTTGTAAAAGTGCATCGTTGCTGAAAAAATTAAAGAGAAAATTAAGAAAAAGAGGGTTTTTTCGAAATTTTTCCAATAATTGGTATTTGACTTTTATTTTTGCCTTAATAAGACCTTCATTTTTTCTGCAGAAGTTTTTCCGATATTCCAAAAATTGGCGACCGTGGCCCCCCCCTGGGAATTTAACCGACTCATTTTTCAACATACCATTCATGCCATGCCATTCAAGAGGACGCCGAATCCTTGTTTTTTCTTTAACGATTTTAACAACTTTTGGGTAAAAATTGGGCGTGGCACCCCAAAATTGCGGCTTAGCCTCCGCCTGCGGGTACCACTGCGGCCTTATCTACGGTTCGCCCCCCTGAGAAAAAATCCTGTCTACGCCCATGGACCATTTAGCACGTCGAATAGATAGGTGTTTACTGGCTCATGGATGACACTTTCAGCGATTTATTTGACTTTACATGTGGTTGTATTATTTAGGGCATTAAGACGCTATCAGTTTTTAAAGAAATTCCTGTGACGTGAACAATAGCATTATTTTTTACTCAAAAACTGTAAGATACGAGGCAAATGCAAGAAACTTAATTTGCTTAAAATTATTTTTTTTATCTAATAAAATAAAAATCCAACCCTTTATTAAGGTGTGACAAATATTATTCGAATGTCGTTTCTTATTAATTATTAATAAAAAGATAACTAATTATAACTTTTATTAGTAAGCAAATTATTAGATTTTCAGTATTTTCTAATTAGTTAACGCTAACGCTTTCAGGGCTATGGAACAAATGACAGTAATGGATACCAAAATGAACACAATACTATCAGAGGATTATAAGCTAGATAAACTCATTAAAATTACAAATACTTT
>MU183659.1:173010-183582 GCA_016904865.1 Pissodes strobi | reverse complement strand
TAGGTTTTCTTTTAAATTTTGTTATAAAGGGGCGGCATTTTACCTTTTTGCCCGGGGCGGCGAAACTGCTAGGGCCGGCCCTGGGGGTCAGCCCCATTTTTAAACTGTGTTAGTTAATTTTTAAACGTTTTTACATACTGATTTATATTTTAATACATACATTATAATTCTTTGCACGAAATATAAAGTTTTCTCTCCACTATATCACAAAGGGGTGCACATAGCCGTCAACTGACACACATCACAAATTGTTGCCTATTTCTCTACCTCAGTTGTAGACTTTTTGAAGGCCGTTTCGGCTCTGGCCCCAGGGTGTAAATTGCGCAACTGACAACGCCGGCTGTTTTATTTCTCAAAACGTTGACCATTTTCCAGTTCTTTTAGGATTCAGCTTCATTGGGGTCACTAAATTAGCCCTTATGCATTTTACATCCTATAGGGCCAGAGCCGAAGCGGCCTTCTTCAAGAAGTCTACAACTGAGGTGGAGAAATGGACAATGATTTGTCTGACAAACATGAATCCTCCACAACAATACAGGGTGCTACAAATTCGTTTCTTTGTATGAGTATCTCGAAAGCCGTAAGAGATACGAGGTCGGTTAAATTGGGGCAAAGTTGTGCAATTTAAGGGTGATTGACATGCCGTCGAGAAATTTAGAAAATTCCGTCTGCTTCCGGAGATATCCGTAAAAAAACGAAAATCATATATTTTATTTTTATTTTTCCCTGCCTTTGTTTGAAGAGATAAAGTAAAATAAATGACACATTATTATTGCCACTTTTTCTCCTCTAAAAGCTGGCGGTATCTAATTTTAAAGCTAACGTTTTGCTTCCGGGCCTCCTTCATCAACTTAATTTTTTTAAATACGGACCTGGGTTTTTATCTAATTTTTAAAAAGCCTATGGTCTCCCTAAACCAACGATGTATCGCACTTGTCCGATAGTGACAACAAATATTGTCATAAATGAAATCTGGCAGAAAAGATCGCCCCATCTCTGTCTAACACATTATCTCTTATGGAAAAAATCTAGGTTTGTTGATTTATTGATGTGCGACACATCGTTGGTTTTTTAAAAATTAAATAAAAATTCCAGGTCCGTTTTTAAAACAATTAAGTTGATGAAGGGGGCCCAAAAGGGAAACGTCGGATTTAAAATTTGATACCGCCAACTTGTAGAGGAGAAAAAGTGGCAACAATAATGTGACATTTATTTACTTTATCTCTTCAAAGGCAGGAAAAAATAAAAATAAAATAAACTGCTGGCCATTTGCTTTCGAGCAAGGAAAATTTCACCTAAATTTAAAACTAAATATTTTCTTAACCAGACATGATATCGATCTACGGTTTATAATGATTAATGGATTTATCCCTTAGGAAAAGCTTCCAAATTTTTGATTTTTTTAAACTTTCAAAAAATTTTATATACGTCAAAGAAGACGGCGATTTTTGCTCCAATTTCAATAACATGTAACTTTCACAATAATTTTTTAAAATTTTGTCACTATACGTCAATTGAATCACTGGTCCATAGCAAAGAAAGTGTATATTTGTGCTATATTTTAAGAGATATTGATTTTTTATCATTATACCTTACGAAAAGCTTGTTGAAGTTCAGTAAAAAAAATCCTACCTAAATATTGTGATGTGCAGTGGCGTACTTATAATCACTTATACCAAAGAGTATATAATGTAAAGAGAAGACAGCCGGCGAATTTCCTTTGATCTTTCGTCAGCCGTTTCAATGACCTCGTCCCTTTAACTCGGAGATATCGCGACGTTGCCGGATATAACTTTTTATCAAGGCGGGCGATGTTGACGTCAACTCAAACAAGATGGCGAATAATCGATTTCATCACAGTGGGTCGAAATAACGAAAATGAGGACAAAATTTACTAAATATCTAATACTTTCTGCTAGGATAAAATTTTATATTGAGTGACTTTCATTCACATTCTCTGAATTTGTTTAAACTTTTGCATTTTCTTAAAATCTCAGTGCTCAACTTATTTTAATTAAAAAATGTGATAAAATTCAGTTTTTTTAATGTTTCCGGCGAATTTTTATTAAAATTTATTCAGGACGTCTAAAAGCTTTAATTAATCAAATAAGAATTTCCTCCAGTTTAAATTAAAAAGGTGTAATCAATATTTTTCGATTATTTTAAAGGAAAATTTCATTCAAAACATAGAGGGGACAAATTCTTAGTATGTAGATAAACCAACGAAAAAGTAAATTCTATTCGAATCTCACTTTAAAGCTTCATATTCACTTCCGCAAAATTCGCCTTTCTTGACAGTTGTTGATTTTTCGCGCGAATGTAAGTTTTGGTCCATACTCATTGACGCGAAATTTCGTCGGCGAATATTTGCTAAAAAGTTCAAATAGTTTTTAACTTTTTTGCGAATTTATGCTTTTAGTGGAATAGGTCTTATAGGTTAGGTCCAAGTACCGGAAGATGTAAGCAGGTTAGTAATATATTTTTTCTTCAAACGTCAGTAAATCCGTCATTACTCGACTGTGTAGGCGGCCGTGAAGTTTCGCTTTTCCTCCGCCGGAGCTTTACTTTTCACTTTTCCGCCGGCGGAGGTAAAAGTGTTGTCATAGCAACATAGATACAATACGAACAGACAACAAAATAAGCGTCAACAACTCAAGATTTATTAAACTACAATTTGTATTTATCACTCAATTTGTGACTGCATTTCTAAAAATTACTAATTTAGGAACAAATTGGTTATTATTTAATTGAACTTACTCAATAACTGCTTATCAATACGGAATTAAAACGCAATCGGAGACGCAATCTTAAAAAAATAATTATTGTTGACAGTGTCCACTGACAGCTTTATGTTACATTACTATAGCAACAACCTGTGCCTGCCTATTCACCGACACTGGTCTAAGTCGCCTTGCGAACCCACTTATCTTTAATAATAATTAGATATTATTACTATTAAAAAGAGATGTTTTTGCATTAACTTGTCGACATTTCAAGAAAAAACAGCATATTTTATTTGGAGGAAAAGTTACTTTTCATGGCTTGCTCTTTATTACCAGCCTCACTCCGTTCGGCTGTTAAACATGAGCGCGCCATGAAAAGTATCACTTTTCCTCCATATAAAATAATATACTATTTAAGTCTAGAATGGGCTCAATTAATCTCATTTCTGCAACTAAATTGCGAAAATCGCATTTTAAAAATATATTTCTAACCGAAAATTTTCTTTTCTGGTGTCATTTAGCTGGTGGGTATTTCGTAGTTTTAGGATAATTACCAAAAGGATGTAAACGGAACATAAAATAATAATATCTCCACCGAAAAAAAATATAATTAATATTATTATCCAATGGTCAAAGTATTTATTCTACAATTTAACTAATGAACCCAATGCCTGAAAAGAATAAACAAATAAATATAGCAAAGCAGTCAAGAAAATTGAGGTTAATTCACAATTATGGGAGAATTCGTAAAAAAAATCAAATTTTTCGCCGCGAATAATTTTAAAGCTGAAAATGAATTCGCGAAAGTGAGTATGAAGCTTAATTATTAGTGTAGAATTTTCTGAGTATTTAGTAATAAAATTAAAACAATTAATGTTTTATCAGAAATCCGAGGATTTTTGGAGAAAAGTCATGAAAAATGCATGTATTGTATGTAAGCAAAATTTTACCGAGTGATTGTTAAAAGATTCTAGTAAATGAATTGTGTTACATATCATAATTAAAGTTTACACACCTAATTTCAATTACACAATATGAATTAAAAAACTAAACCAAACGTCTCCCTAATAAATCTAAACTTGACCTTTACGAGATATGTATATTTAACCCACTGTGTTGGCTGATCGTCCTTGCTTGACGATTGTGTCCGATATAATCCGATAACATACGAGGCGCCCTTTAAGTCGAACTTCTCATCTATCCCTCTCTAATTTGATTGCTCTGTCTTACTGTCCTCTCTTTACATTATATACTCTTTGCTTATACTATGGTTTATGAGTATCTCACAATTTTTCCCGATCGTTTTGTATTGGAAAATACTCGTCTCTAGATTAAGCAATTTTATTCTAATTTTTTTTTTTTAATATTGCACTGTATCTACATGTATATTACAGTGTGTCTAAAAAAATTTAAAAAAAAAATATAATTTTGTAATTTAATTTTTCGAAAAATTTTATTTGTTTATTTCTAATACAACACTATTCCTAAAATTAAACTTGTTTTGAAAACCCTTAAAATTAAATATCACTAGTTTGATGTGTTTGATTTTGCGAGCGAGTACTTTCCAATATAAAACAATCTTGAAAAATTGTGAAATACTCATAAACCATAGACATATAAGTGATCATAAGTACGCCACTGCACATCACAAAATTTAGGTACAATTGTTTTACTGGACATAAACAAGTTTCTCGTAAGTTATAGTAGTCTCTTACAAAGTTTGCACGATACAACGCACAGTGTGGTCTAACTACCAAAACGTTGAAAAAAGTAAGGTTTTACAAAAAAATCGGTATTTCTAAAAATATAGCAGATATCAAAAACTTGACAGACCGCTTTCTTTGCTATGGACCAATGATTCAATTAATGTACAGTGACAAAATAAAAATTAAATGTTATGAAAGTTACATGCTATTGAAATTGAAGCAAAAATCCTTCTTCTTTGACACCCTGTATATAAAAATTTTTGACAGTTTAAAAAAATCCAACATTTTAGATGATAGATATTTTTTTCTTAAATTTTCCTGCGTTACAACACAATTTCCATCAAAACATTTTTTCATATTAGTGCTTATATTCAATATGGCCAGCAAAGCAAGGACAATTTTAGGTAAGCTATCGCTCTACCTGATCCCCATATCATTAATACAGACACCCAAATATGTGGATTCACTCTCGATATCTGTCGTTATATCGACGACCTATCCAAGCTGCGTCAATTTTTAATATTCAAATCCTGCCAAGTTCTTAATCAAGTGTGATCAATTATAAATGCAACGTGGCGTCGAATGAAGATTTGCCGTCAGTTGTGGAGAATAAGAAGTGCAAATACTGCAAATCTGGTGTTGAAAAACAAGGAGTAAAGTGCTCAGTTTGTGCGTCGTGCTATCATCAATCTGGTGCTTTAAGGATAACAGGGCTGCAGGTGGCAAGTGGTAGCAAATCGCTGATTTTGTGTGCCGTCTGCTCAAAAAATGCGCTGGAAAACGAGGTCAACAAAGCCGTCGCAGAGAAGATTGACGAAATTAATACCTTAAAACAGAAAATATCTAGTCTGGAGAGCGAAATCAACCACAGTCTTTTCGCGGAAGTCCACAAGAAGATCGAGGCTATGGAAAGCAGAATCCTGGGGAAAATTTCATCAATCGAAAAAAAGGTAAACATAAACAAAATCGAAACATCAATGGAACGCGCAGCATTTCCAAGTCCGTCGGACGGATCTGTAGCGGCATCAATTGACATACGCCAGGAGCTACCTTAAGTTGCACCACTAAGCGAAACGAATGTGGTAAACGCAAAGTACGCCACTGTCGTCGCCCGCGAAGCTGTTGCAACAACAGGCAAAGGTGGTCAGGCCAGTCTGGCCGAGGCCGAAGATTTTCGCATGCAGAAGAAGAGAGGATGGAACCGAAACCCTAACCCTTAACTTCCAATTCCAGTTCGGAACAACAACAAAAACATGCATCAAAAAATTGGAATGCTTTTTTGAAACGGAAGAAACAGGAGAGAAGAGATGGTACGAATAATGACTTTGGTGATTTTGAGCCTGAGAAAATGCCCAACCTGAAGAAGAAAATTTGGTTGTTCGTGACAAAGGTAAAAAGCACAATAACTGAAAAAGTAGTCACGACTTACGTTTCTACGAAAGCTAATTTAAAACTTGAGGACATTGAGGTAAAAAAATGTCAAACCAAAAACGAAAATGCCAGGTTTAATTCTTTTATGGTTGGTGTCAACCCTGACTCAAAAGATGTCGTTTATGGGGAATCATTCTGGCTCGCAGGGGTAGGTTTCCAAAGATTTGATCTTTTTTTAGGGCGCAATTTTTTTGAAAAACGCTTGAACCAACAAAGAGTGACATCTTAATAGCGAGTACTTCCAAATCTTTGATAGTTGATAATTGTAACAAAATAAAACATTACCCAAATACAACGGAACTCACAATTTTACATTTAAATGTTAGAAGCATCAATAATAAAGTCCTACCATTATCTGTTATGTTATCTGATGTAAAACCTCATATTTTCTTGGTGTCTGAGCATTGGATTCAAAATACAGATGTAACTGAGGTACATTATACGGAATTCAACTTTATATGTCACTTTTCTAGGTCAACAGGTAAGGGTGGTGGAACAGCTATTTTTGCAAAAAATTTAATTAACATGAATGTACTCTCTACAGAAACTCTCCCTATCGAGAGACACTGTGAATTTTGTGTTGCTGAAGTAAAACACGATAATTTGCATATAGCAATTAGTCTTTATAGGCCACCTAATGGGGATTTTGATTTGTTCTTTTGTATAATATCTGATCTGCTAGAAGAACTTTATAGAGCAAATAGATATTCAACTAAATTTTGCAACGGATAATGCAAGGGCAAATTGCATCTCAAATTTAATGTCGAGCTATGGCCTGCTTTCAATTGTTACAGGTACCACAAGATCTGGGCCACTGTCAAATACTCAGATTGATAATGTATTCACAAATGTTCCTAACAATGACATTTTCTTTCATTTTTACTTGACAGACCTATCTGATCACTGTGGGCAGATTGTTAAAATTGCTATACCAGAGATCATACCTAACAAATTTGTTCAAAAGAGATTTTTTATTGACAATAATATCCTTCAGTTTAAATTTTTCTTACAAAATGAATCATGGGACAACATTTATAATGTTCAGGGGGTACAGAAAAAGTACTCTGCATTTGAACAAGTAATTTCATATTATTTTTGCATGGCTTTTCCAATTTGTTCAAGCAGAATAAAATCTACTGATTGGGTGAGTAAAGAAATTAAAGAATATGCTAGCTTTATAAAGGATCTATATGTAAACTATAAGATTTCAGGGTTAGAGGTTGATTTTAATAGGTATAAATTATTATTTCAAAAAATAAAAATAAAACAATGTGGAACATTTTTAATACAGAAACCAACAAAAAAAACTCTTTACAAGATACATCAATTAAAGCACAAAATGATATTACAATTGAAGATCCTATAGTGATAGCAAATAGTTTTCTTAAACAGTTTTCTCTGCCATTACAAACTCATGCTGTTGCTGAATATAAGCCAAAAAATCAATTTCCTACAATTTTTTTAATGCCAGTAGATGAAAGTGAGGTCTGCAGGATCATCCTTGATCTTCCTAACAAGTATTCAGCAGGGCTGGATGAACTTCCTGTGAACGTACTTAGAGCAGTAGCTGAACTGGTCTGTGCTCCCTTATGTCACATGATCAATGAAAGTTTTTTGTCAGGAGTCTTTCCAGACCAACTCAAAAGGGCAAAAATAATCGCAATTCATAAAAAGGGAGATAAACAGGATTGTAACAACTACAGACCTGTGTCTTTGCTCCCATCAGTATCAAAGGTCTTTGAGAGGGCGATATACAATCGGCTATTAAACTTTTTGAATAAATACAACATTTTGGGTAAGCAACAATTTGGATTTAGGCCATCAAGCTCAACAGAACATGCTCTTTTTAACTCCTTGAAATATATTTATGAGAATGTAGACAAAAATTGTCAGGTAGCCGGATTGTATTTTGACTTGTCAAAGGCCTTTGATACACTGAATCATGAACGTTTGGTATGCAAGGGTGATGCATATGGTCTTAGGGGAATCTGTGGCAATTTGTCGCACTCTTGCTTCACACACAGAACGCAAATGGTATCTGTGCTAAGGCAGGGTCGGTCATACTTTTCAGGGGAGACGAACATTATGCAGGGAGTGCCCCAGGGTTCAATTCTGGGACGATTGCTTTTTATCTTGTATGCTAATGATTTGGAACTGAAGGGAGGAAATGATCTAATGTGTCAATATGCCGACGATACTTCTTTAATGCTTGCTGGTCAGTCTCTACTGGAGTTGTCCATCAAATGCAGTCAAGCAGCAAGTGATGTGGCAGAATGGTGTCACAATAATTACCTTAAGTTGAATGTGAATAAAACTGGTTTATTATGCTTCTCCAAGGTGGGGGCGGGGACGGATCAGTCATCACTTTTGGTGAGGCTGAACCATAAGTCTGTTCCTACAACTGATTCCCTAAAGTTCTTGGGAATAAACCTAGATTTATGCCTAAATTGGGAGATCCTCGTAAATCAGCTACATGCAAAACTAAGTAGTGCATGTGCTGTTATAAGAAGACTGCGACATTGTTTATCCGGGAACAGCCTGCGGATGTACTACTTTGGCTATGTTCACCCTCTCCTATTATATGGTATTGCCTTTTGGGGATCATCAAGGGATGCTGTACTAATTTTTAAAGCACAGAAGAGAATTGTTAGGTGTATTCTGGGCCTTGCGCATAGGGAGTCTTGCAGATCACACTTTCCTAATTTGAACATCCCTACAGTTCCATCGCTATATTTCATATCTTTAGTTACATTGGTTAGACGTAATCCAAGCTATTTTTACACTAACTCTGAAAATTACAGTGACAGCATGCACATGACTACACGTAATCGGAATGAGTTGGCAATTCCAGCCCATGGCTCGGCATTTTATGAGAGAGGCTCTTATTATATGGCCATTAAGGCTTACCGGTCACTACCTAGTGATATTAAATCTATAACAAATACACGACAATTTAAGAACGCTGTTACATCATATGCCAAAGGGAAATGTTTTTACTCTTTCAATTTTTAATTTTTAATATTTTAATGTATGTGTGTAATTATGTGAAGTATCAGTGTTGTACAGTTCTATTGCAAGTCATTTTTACCTTTACTATGTTATTCTATTTATACAATTCTATTCTAGGCGTAAGTTTTTATCAGGGATGTGCACTTTTAATGTGCAGTGTATGACCCACACAATTTTAATTTTAATTTAATTTTGTCCTAATGTTTTTTGTTTTTGCACAAATCTGAATTTATAGTAATGTAAGTAATTTTTACAAAACCTGCCAATTTTTGGCAGCCTGTAATTTCGCAATTTTTGCTTTTGACGTTGCTTTGTCATGATGTATGATTTTGTTGGCAAATAAAGGATTTTTTTTTTAGCCTGGTATAATGCAATTTCTTAAAAGCTTATATTTCAATAACTATTTAGAAATACTAACCTGATATGATCGGGTGTACAACCCTAACAAATGGAGGTTCGAACGGATAAGTATCTTTAAATAACATATTCAAAAGTATACAGTCTTTTCCCTCTTTTTCTTTGAGCATTTGCAGGTCGTGAGATAACGGACTGTCGGGATCCACGGCCATTAATCTCACGTTCCACTCATAGAGGGAATCATTGACCAGCTCAATTTGATACATTTTGTTTTTGAATGACCCGGAACGGTAGATGTCCCGCAATTCCTTCATCAATCTGTCCGTGGCCTGTACAGATCCTGACACTGATCCCTATAAAGACAACATTTAATACATTCAATTTGCAGGCAATTACAATTATTTTCTCTAAGATTTGACAGTACATGACGTAAATAAAACGTCTCTTAAGTTATTTTCATAAATGACAAAACACATCCCTTCCATTTTAAATACTTCAGGCTAAAAACTTGCCGCAAAATATTTTCCTAAGAAATAGTTTCGCAATAAATGCGACAGTCCTAATAGTCACAGTAACTATAAGCTGCCAAAATTGATCAATTAATTAAAGATTTAAATGTCATGGCCATGGCATTTGCTACTGATCAAATATTGCTACGATATTGCATTTTTATTGGTTATAAACCTGTATTTTAATGAAAAATCTGTACCTCAATGAATATTGTTAAAGTACAGTTAGTAAATGCTTAATAAATCAAACAAAGTGTAAGCGTAAAAAAAACATTATGGTGAGTTTAGAGTCTATGCGAGAAAAGTCACATAATAGGTACTTCAATCAGATTAAATTTTATGGAAAATAAGACGATTTTGTTTAAAACTGTTCAAATTGGCAATACATTTTCATAATAAATGTTAGACCAACAATAGTTATTAATAAAAATGTTTTAGAAACTTGAATATTACTTAGATTTCATCCTATTAACGCAATTTGAAGGTAATAAATATTCTAAATGGTAGTTCCAGATGATATCAAAAGCGTTTTTTTTTCGTCTCCTCAAGTCAACAAAATAAAGCAGATGATATAAACCAGAGCTCTCTATTAGTAGTGACGTTAAATTTGTGTAGCATTCGAATGTTGCGATTAAGTCGGGAACATTATAAAATAAAAATTATAAGAAGCTACCACCTTACTGTATCTCCTTAAAAAAAATTGGACTTTCGTACAAAAGTTAGTTCGAATAGTTCAGGTTGAGTGTAATATTTATGAAAAGTTCGAAATATTCGCAAATATTCTAAGGATTATATTTGCAACTCACATATAGGCTACAAGCAGATATCAAAAGTGAC
>MU183659.1:131566-173000 GCA_016904865.1 Pissodes strobi | reverse complement strand
TACAAGCAGATATCAAAAGTGACCTAATGAAAATAATTTATTAGACTAATGCTAACTGCGTATATGTTGCAAAAACTCATATTTATACTTTTAAGTGTAGTCTTATGTTTGTTGAGAGATCAGACCCAAACAAGACATGCATATTTAAATCAAATTTATACTATGGAATCTGATTATGAGGCATTTGTCTGGGAATCATGATTCAATATGTTCTTTAAGATGCATGCACACCTCTAGTAATAACTTATTCTAATATTCAACTTACTTTTAAATAGTCTTGTCTTTGATTTTGTCGAAGCCTTTCTAGTGTTGCTAAATGTTCAACACCCATTTCATCCGCCTTTTGTCGTCCGTTTGATCCATCGTCCATATCCATGCCTGAATTAGGTAAAAATCGTACGTTTTTAAAAGGTAAAGTCCGTTCAAGTCTATTGCGCTGTTACGTCATATCATTCCATCTTTCTTTATGCAATGAACGTATGTACTAAATTGGTCCGTCAAATTGGAGTCTTTGACATCGATTTGCGTCAATGTCAAAATATCATAACGAAAATAACAGATTTAATTCATTTATGGATTTGTTGGTAGTTGATTTGTGTTTTACGCTAATAATTGCTAATAAAAATCGTTTTGAGATACCCCACCGGTTTAGTGAGAAAGAGCAAGCTTTAATTTTAAAATTAGTGCATTATTTCACATGTGAAAAAGATGCTGGTAGGCCACTTTTACCCTGGAAAGCTGTGCACAATGTAAGTAATATTTGTTTTCTATTTATTTGATAATACTAAAAAATGATATCTCTAGAAAAAAATGTATTTTTGATGTGTAAACATCTTACGCGGCGATATGAGGACAAATCTCGGCAAATGAGACGGAAATGCGCAAACCAATTCTACCGCCAGGGCGGTATTATATACAATTTTGCCATTTAAAATCGTTTTTAAACGGATTTTAGGCGATGAAAAGCCTATTATTATTTTAAATTAACCGAACTGTCAAAAGTATTATTCAGATGCCCAGACGTTTAAAACAATAGCCGCGTTCGTTTTTGTCATCTTTTTCTTCGATTTACTCCAACATTTTGACAGGCACGTGACTTGGGTTTTCCTTTTAAATACACAGTACTCGTGACTGTCAGATTTTCAGAGCAAGTCGAGGAAAAAGATGACAAAAACGAACGCGGCTAATATTGTCATAAGTATGTAAAATTGATAAAAACGGAACGTGCTCCGGAATAGAAAACAGGTACAGAGACATCTTTTGGCTAGTGTAAAAAATAACGTACGAGGCTATCTAAGACGTACGGATCTTTTCTTTTGACGTCAGAAATTCTGACGTAACAGCGCAATAGCCTTGAATGGACTTTACTTAATATGGTAAAGAAAATAAAAAGAAGTATAGTTTTTATGGGGCAACTTTTATTTGTAGCATATTGTTTTTTCTTTCAATCAAATTAACTCCCGAAACAGATCGGCATGAACAATTCTCCAACGGCAAAAGCCGATAGCAGGCAGATAATCACCATTTTGTCCATGGTCACACCTACGATTCTGGGGATTTATACAATACCTTCTTAAAGACTAAAGTCGCAGCTATCTGAAATGTTACCGCGGTGACGTCACGCCACAAAGTCTGGAGCTGATCAATGACAGTTTGTGACAAGAGGTGCTGCATTGTATTAGCAGGCACTGGTGAGAGCAGTTTGATTATGGGGAGTGACGCCCCTGCCATTTCGAATTGCCACGGGATGTGGCCCATCAAATCTCATAGTCCCCCTTCAGGCTGGAGAACACCAAAGTACAAAGTCTGGAGCTGATAACTGGGGAGTGACCCAACAAACCCCATTCAGACTAGGGACCACCAAAGGAATTACTCTGAGGCATGCTTCCAGTGGAAGCGGCCCTAGGTGGTAGATGCATACGCCTACTCGCATCGTCCGGTGAAAGACCACCCCACCAGAACTGGGAAGCGCTAAGTGGTTTTTCCAAATCATGTTCCGCTTCCGCGCTAGTGGTTCCGGGTTACACAGTAGGAATATATGGACATCATGGTGCTTCCAGGATCAAAATATTCCGGAAGTAAACTCCCCGGACATTCGGATCTCCGGGCGCTGGGTGGCCCTGGGAGCCCTTCATTTCGCATTTCACAGACAGCAAAGATACCGAAGCAATTTAGAATAGATTTCTGCAACATAAGAGGCCTAAATACAAACATAAATTCGGTACAACATCTACAAGCAAATAGACCACATATACTAGCCCTTCCAGAGACACAAGTATGTTCTACAACAACAACAGTAAACTACCCCTATCCTGGTTACGACTTACACACCCGATTTAGACATAAGTTCGGAATATGCCTTTTTGTCCGAAGCGACCTTTCATGTCACCGCGAGGAAACACTCGAACCGAACAACCTTGACGTCATGTGGCTCAAGTTCGCCGCCAAAAGAGTAACCAAGTTTATATGTTGTCTCTATCACCCTTCGAGCGATAGAGCCTATCAAAGGTTTTTTACAACACTAGCTACCACTTTTGACTCAATTCAGGTCGATCACCCCAAATCAGAAATAATCGTTCTGGGAAACTTTAATGTCCACAACATCAACTGGCTCAAACATCACAAGAAGACCGACAACGAAGGTAGAAAAGCTGAAGCATTTGATATCAGCTGCGGGCTTACTCAACTTGTAAACTAACCAACTGGAATCTCAGAGAGGGGCGAATTCGCCGCCCTCCTGGATATTTTTCTAACCACCAATCCTGATCAGTACACAATTACAGTTGGCCCGCCATTAGGTACCTCCGTTCACAAACTTATTACAACGGTTGAATTGCCACTTCTACAGAAGGATCCACCATTGCCTCGCAAAATTTGGCATTACAATTCTGCAAACTGGGACGATCTAAGGGAGTTCTACCTAGATCTTCCTTGGCTCGACGTCTGCTTTGGCACTAATAACCCATCAGTCTGCTGCGAATAGATTACGCAAGTAATCTCTTCAGGAATGGAAGCATACATCCCAAATTCCATCAAGTTACCGTCAAAAGGAAAGCCCTGGTTCGACAGAAGATCCGCAAGAGCTGTAGGAAGGAAACAGCAAGCCTACAAGTACTGGCAGCAAAATCAGACCGCTGGAAATCGCAATTATTTTGTCGAAGCGAGAAACGAATGCAAACGTGTGATCGACGAAACTAAGAACAAACACAATCGAAGGATCAGGAATAAACTTTTGCAATGTCCCAGTGGCTCCAGGAATTTCTGGTCGATAGCAAAAGCAGTAAGTAATAACTTTACAAAAACGTCTCTCCCACCTTTGACAGACGAACGTGGCATCACGGCGATTACAGCAAAGGAAAAAGCAAACATGCTCGCCAAAATGTTTTCATCGCACTCTACCTTAGACGTCCCCCAAGGCAAGGCTCTCCCCCCATATCGAACATCAACACTACCATGGCAGAAGTCAAGTTTCATCACCGTGATATTCGTAAAATCCTTAAAGAACTAGATACGCAAAAGGCATCAGGACCAGACGGAATACCTGCCATCGTGTGAACGCCAACGAACTAACACCCGACGTCATGTGGCTCAAGTTCGCCGCCAAAAGAGCTTTTTTCTCTATCTTACGGAAAAGGGATTTACACATCTTCTTGGAAAGTAGCAAATTATCGACCAATTGCCTTGCTTCCAATAATCTCCAAAGTCATGGAACGTGTAGTCAATCAGCAACTACTCAAGTACCTCGAGAACAACAGAATAATCAGCGATATTCAATATGGCTTTCGCAAAGAGAGATCGACAGGAGATATATTGGCCTATGCCACTCATATATGGAGTAGGGTAATTGAGAACTACGGAGAGTCTCGAGCGATTGCGTTGGATATTTCGAAGGCATTCGACAGAGTTTGGCATGACGGACTGCGCAACAAACTGCCGTCCTTCGGACTGCCAGCCTCTCTCTGCAGCTGGCTTGCCAGTTTCCTTAAGAACCGATCTCTGCACGTTGCAGTTGATAAACACATCTCAGACACATTCGCCACTAACGTGGGCGTGCCTCAAGGAGCAATACTTTCATCAACTCTGTTCCTCATCTATATTAATGACCTACTGACCGAAACGAATAATCCTATTTAGTTTTGCAGATGACAGTACCCTTGTCTCCCAATTTAGATCAGAAAAACCTTTACCATCGACTGAAACTTATCACCGCAGACAGGAGCAGATTGCAGCTATTAATCAAGACCTGGAGAAAGTTCAAACATGGGGCGACAAAAACTTGATTTAGTTTAATGCAGCAAAGATCCAAGCAGCCACGTTTACCAAGAGGGCCAATACAGCGGGCCCTGACATCATTATGGCAGGATCGACCATTCCTTCATCATCGTCAATCGGACTGCTAGGTGTCTCGGTCAACAGTAATATGTCCTGGCATGACCACGTTGCTAACATCGCAAAATCAACCTCCCAGAAGCTTATACTACACTTATACTTCTGTACACACCGCAGCAGTTGCTCTTGCTCTACAAAGCGCTAATAAGACCGTGCTTGGAATATTGCTCACACATCTGGGGTGCCGTACCAAAGCACACCCTAGAGCTGCTGGATTTCATTCAGAAGAGAGCTAGGCGTCTTGTCGGCGACCCGGAGTTGACCCGGAATCTGGATAGTCTGGAACACCGCAGTGGCCGAGATGTCCATGTTTCACAGATACTTTCACAGCAGATGTTCCCAGGATTTGGCCCGTCTCAACCCGCCCCTGGCAACGTCTGTCAGACAGTCACGACAAACGGCAAGAGCGCACCAGTTCGTCGTACAACTGGAAACACCTAGAACATCGCTTTACAAGAACTCCTTTATCTGGCGCACTGCATCACTGTGGAATTCACTCCCAGGACACCTGTTTCGCCCTAATTACAACCTACAACTATTCAAGAACCGTGTCAATCAACATCTTCGCACACACACCGCTCGTCAAGCGCCATAGGATCTCCCTTTACTGTGTGTGCCACTACCACAAAAAAAAGTCGATCATTGTAAATTACCAAGCAATTCCAACATAATAACAACCAAGTTTAAATCTTGGCGGAGTTACCGAATTTACTTCCCCTTAAGAATAGCTAAAACATACTAGCCTCCATAATAAATATATTTTCACACACAATTTAAGATTATGTATTTTTTGACAAACTTTGAAAATAAAATAGAAATTATTAATTAAACTCTTTGGTTGATCCCACTGCAACAAGGCAATTTCAATCCTATGGCACTCACAACACAGCTCCTCTCGAGTCTTATGTTCCTTCATACTGGTTGCTTCAATTTTTTGTGTTGCGGTTAAAAAACGTTCGTGAGTCACATTAGTGACTGTAGTAATTCCTCACGTGTTGTTCCCGGGTGCCGCGGAATTATCCTGAGAAGAGCATTTTTTGCAGGCGATCAAAGAGATCAAAGAAAAATATTCTACACATAATAAAACAACTGATTATGAAAATTTCACTTTTAATTTACAATTTAATAAATCATTAAACATACAATCTGACGATGTAAGTGAATAAAGACGTCATCTTTTCACAAATTGGCATACACCTGTTATATTATAGCTTGTTAAATAAAAGAATACTGGAAATAAATAATTCAGACATTCTCATATACTTATCTATTTTGACATAATATGTATCTACACAGACGAACATACGAAACGAGCCACTATATTTTTTTTGTGGCATCATCTTTTGATCCGCCCAATGGATTTTGATAAACTTTTCACTAGCGGGTAGCTCCATTATTTAATTAGACATTGGTGTAGCTATGTGTTAATGTAATTCAACATACAAGATAAATTAAAGTTTTATTTTTTTGCAAAAATTTATAATGCAACACAGTTTTTTCCATGTCGTCTTTCCCGTGCATTTTTTTTATTATTTTTAACAGTTTTAAAGTTACACCGCTTTTTCTAGAACAATACATTTTCTGTTTTTCCTCAACTTGCACAAATGTACTGAACCTCACTGTACGTATACATGTTGCAACAAATATGTAATAAAGCACTATAGAAGGTTTATTAATAAAAATACGATTCAGCAATAAATCTAATTGGTAAAACGACCAAAAAAGACCGGTAACTTCTTGAATTTTTTCGTTATTTGAGAAATATTTTAATTACATTAAACGCAAATTTTTTTAAGCATGCCAAACACTATAATCTATAACTTAACAAAAATATTAAATTAAACGATACAAAAGTTAATATAAACCCAAAATAAAATATAAAAATAATCATGAAACAGTCAACACTGTGTTGATCTCCCTCTCGATCTTAAAACGGCCGCACATCGCCTAGCCACGTTTGAGAAAGCAGTTATTTACTTTTTCGTCGTCAATTAATCTTCCAATCCTCCAAAAGACTTTCTGCTAGTTGATCTAAATTGACCATTTTAGGTCTAGCTTTTATTCGTCTACATATATCCCAGACGTGTTCTATGGGATTAAGGTCAGAAGAACATGCCGGTCAAACCTTTCGTTCATCATTCTTTGCGGCAAAGATCTCAATGGGAAGTAGCATTGTCATCGACGTAAATAAAATTTGATCGTATTGTAATGGCTAATAGCTAAACTATGGGTTGAAGAACGTGATCGATATACTTTTGAACATTAATATTTCCTTCAAAATTAACCAAGTCGGTTCTTTCATTACTGCTATAGATCCTCCACCATATAGCTCTTTTGAAATCAAGAACTGCTCCTTGACTCGTCACTCGTTGTTTCACTCGAGATTACAGTTTTGATGATCTTGTACGATATGCAACCGATTTCTCCAGTGAGTTGCATGTAATCGTATCCGTACTGTTTTTCAGATACATTTAGATTATACACTCCCCATAATCTGGAATGTAATTGGGGAACTGTCACTATAGGATATATTGCCGAGCCTATAACCACATAAATCTGGCCATCGCAGATGTTTTCCGTACTGGTTCTCCACCATCCCTGTACGGAATTTGACTAGTCCGCTGGAAAAGCAGCGATGCACGACAAATTGAGCTTAATAGAGCTTTTTGTAGAATTAAGAAATTTGGCTACCCCCCTTTAATGCCATCCTGCCTGCATCATACCGATTGCCTGGTTCAGTTGATCTTGGGAGAACCTTGGCATTATGAAAGAATTATACCAAACCTCCAACTTTGAAACTACTAAACGATTTTTTAACACACTAATAACATAATCTTTGTTTGACACAGTTACCTGCTGGTTTTCATATTATTAATTCATCCATCCTTAAAACTAGAATATAAAATCGAGCATTAGAAGCTGCTGTTTAAGGTGGTATTTATTTTATCGGGTCAAAACCAAAAATTACTAGTCCTATCGAGTTTAAAAAGTTCTGCGATAGAGAAACAAACTAGCGAGAAGCGACAGGTGTGTTTTCATAAGGGTCTGAAATATGTGGTAATGATCAATGCCTGGTAAGAATTGTGCTTTCCGGAGTTGTTCTTTGAAGACATGTGAAAGAATGATTTTTTTGTAATTTCCAAAGGAGCAGGAACGGTAAGTACATATACTATTTTATTATTTAGATTTTCTCTATTCTAAACCCCCTTGATTAAGAGTATAAGAAAAAATTGCGATCCAGGCATTTCTTTGGAGATTGCCAAGATGATCACATAGTTTCTTTTTTTAAATATAAACGATTATTAAATGTTTTGACACACCCCTGTTGATCCAAACACGTAAATGAAATAATAAAATAAAAATAATTTTCTGCAAGCCACGTTTATTTAAATAACATTTAACTAAGATAAATAAACTACCGCTATTTAAAGTTGATCAAAATAAAATTAACACCTGTACAATTTGCATGCTGAGAAGCTGTTGCACTGCCACACAACCAAAATGGGAAGTGATATAAAATTTTTAAGAAAACGATAACTAGGAGTGAACGATTATCAAAACTAAATAAAATAACATTGTCGAGCCAAATATACGTTTCAGGCCTCTTCTTTCTTTATTATTATCTCTCATCAAAGAACTAGAATGAATTTTATTTGATCTTTGTTTTTTATTTTCAATCGACTCCTCTATGTACCCTTCTCGCCTAAAACTACAGATAAATATCATCGGGTGTTTCATTAATAAAATTGAAAATATCACTTTTGCTGGATATTTTTTTCTTGTTGGATACAAAACCCATCATTTTTGCTTTTAAAATAAGCTGGCAGCTTTGCAACACTTCCTATGTCACCGTTTTTTAATATTTAAATTGACATCTTCAACATAAAAAATCTTGACCAGATAAGTTTATGTGGGTTCTGAAAAATAGACTAAATAAGGATTTCCTCTTTAAATCATCGGGCAGTTCGTTTTTCGCACCACTGCTGCACTGGTTGAATACATAAATTCCTTCTTGTATCTAGTTTGGAGTTTTTCCGGAAGTAACACTAAGTTGGTTTTTTTGTTACCGAGAGGATAACTTCGGATTTTCTTTTCTTCATCACTTTCCATAATTTTTAAAATACTTTAGATTTTTGACTTCAAAAGTTATTTTTAATATTGTTTATTATGTTAAAAACCAATAAAAATGTCAGGTTTAACAACACAATTATACCTGCTTTGTACCTCCCAATTAAAAATTATGCATCTGCTTGTAGAAAAAATATTGTTCCAGCTCTTGTGGAAAGTGTCTTTTCTGCACAAACTGTAGTCACCACTTTCCGCACTAGTTAGGAAAATAGCTATTTTGCTCCTTGGTGTTTCCATCTATCGCGCTTAGTTTGAGAGATACAGGCTTTTAAGCAAGTACTGTATCCACCTACATTAAACAACATGTAATGTCATATTTATTCATTTTACCAATCATTCTTTTGAATTGTCATAAAGTTTGTCTAATTTCTGGTATTCCTTATGCCTACTTGAATTTACACCAAAAACTGTATCAAAAAACACTTTAGAAATGATGATGCCTTTTATACAGATCTAGGTAAATTTAAACTTTTCGCCATTTCAAATTTTGATACGACACCATTTAATATTTTATTACTCGAAAAACGATTAATTTGAAGGAACCAAATATTCGTACATTAAAGAGGGGGGGGGGGGGGGGGGGGTATGAGCAGAACATTCCGACAAAATCGCGTCTATTGAAAATGCCGAATTGATGATTTTTTCAGTTTGAAAAATCTACTTTAAGCTTCTATCTGGTATACCCTGCATAACTTAGTGTAATAAAGATAGTTGCTAATGATTTAACCATTATATCCAGAATAATAACGGATAATGTAAGATTTGTTTAACTTATGTACCCCATAAAAATAAATTAATAGTAGTTACCCAAATCTTCGTCGTCACCGTCATCACTTTCTTCATCCACTGTCACTGCATCAGAATCTTGTGCATCTGCATCACTATCAAGACCTTCATCTTCCATCGGGTCAATGCCACTATTGCTAATTCTGCAAAAATACTCTGTATTTAGCCACAGTTGTTTGGTTGTTTTAAGTAAAAAAATTTAAAACAGGTGCAGTACAGCAGACTGGAGCACCGTCTATAGATATTCTAATAAGTCCGCTCACTCCAGCGTGCCGTGGAAAATAACGCCGCTGACCTTGAACACACTCGGCCACGGTACAGCAGACGAATGCGTGCAGCTACGGTGTACGATCAATATGAATAGTCCAACTCACGCTCGATTAATTTTTATACGGGGAGCGTTCTTTTAGGAATATATCATATGAATATGATTATGTATTAATGTTGATATTATTTATTTGTTATGAACAATTATTGCCATTCTCTATCTCATTTATAGCTCATTAATGATACTACTTTGTAATAGTTATTTAGTATTATAATAAATAAGGAAATAATAAACGAAATGTTATCTACGATATGTATAAAAATACCAGTAGGTATATAAAATTAATGCGAAACCCAAAAACAACTAGTATTGTTCAACTACGAACACAAATTACAAAATATAACAGGAAAATAGCGACAATGGAACAATTTGAACCTGATAATTTCGGATGTCGATAGTTATCGATCTTATTACATTTTGTTATTAATATGACAAATGCGTTCAAAGTGGATGTCGTCTTTAACAAAAAAAAATTGAAAACGCCAACCAACTTAACCCAAACATTAAAAGTGTTTTCCATCTAGGGTTTTTTATTCTTAATTAGTGGTTAAAACAGCGATCAAACTAACTTATACCTACTCATATATAACTCAACTTATATACATAATTTGGGTGAAGGCAAATATTATAAATCCACAAATTTTACACTATTTTGATATGCTTTGGATTCATGAAAGTGATTTTTCAAGGCCATGCATGTAACGACACGTTTTGGAATTTTCGTCTCGCAAGAGAGATAAAGTATATGACTCTCTCTCTCCCTCCCTTTTTCCCTCTTATGGAATCGGTAAAGAATTATTCAATTTTTATGAGACGAAGTGAAACTAATCGAAAGTTGATTGGACGACTAACCCAAACTAACCAAATCTATTAAAATTGATTATAACGTATCGGAACCGATTCAAATGACTAAAACAAGTTGAGACTAAGTGAAACTAACCGAAAGCTGATTCGACGACTAACCCAAACTAATCAAATCATAGATTATAACATATCGGAACCGGTTCAAATGACTAAAGTAAGTGAGACTAAGTGAAACTAAATGAAAGTTGATTCAACGACTAACCCAATCTAATGACTAAAAATGTTGAGGCTAAGTGACTAAAATATGTTGAGGCTAAGTGAAACTAACCGAAAGTTGATTCGACGACTAACCCAAACTAACCAAACCTATTAAAATTAATTATAACTTATCGGAACCGACTCAAATGACTAAAATAAGTTGAGACTAAGCGAAACTAACCGAAAGTTGATTAGACGACCAACCAAAACTAACTAAATGTATTAAAATTGATTAGAACGTATCGGAACCGGTTCAAATATCTAAAATAAGTTGAGACTAAGTGAAATTAACCGAAAGTTGATTCGACGACTAACCCAAACTAACCAAATCTATTAAAATTCATTATAACGATCGGAACCGACTCAAATGACTAAAACAAGTTTAGGCTAAGTGAAACTAACCGCAAGTTGATTAGACGACTAACCAAAACTAATCAAATATATTAAAATTGATTATAACGTATCGGAACCAACTCAAATGACTAACATAAGTTGAGACTAAGTGAAACTAACTGAAAGTTGATTAGACAACTAACCAAACCTAACCAAATCTATTAAAATTGATTATAATGTATCGAAACTGACTCAAATGACTAAAATCAGTTAGTATCAACAAACTAACCGACAGTTGATTAGACGACTAACCAAATCTATTAAAATTGATTATAACGTATCGGAACCGACTCAAATGACTAAAATAAGTTGAGACTAAGTGAAACTAACTGAAAGTTGATTAGACGACTAATCAAAACTAATTAAATCTATTAAAATTGATTATAACGTATCGGAACCGGCTCAAAAAGTAAAATCAGCTGAGACTCGATATTGAAGTATTCACTTCTATCACGTATACTGTGCTACTTGTGACATTTTTTTTTATCAAAAATCATTAAAAAACAAATCTGCTGCAATTGCTACTACTTTTGTCTGCCGACTTTCAATGTATTCTTTTGTTTTTATTGAAATCTCGCAGACGGCGCGGCGCAGGGCAGGTTTGTAGACAAGGCTGTGTTGCCAGATTTATTTTTTAATTATACATGATTTTTAATTAAAATGGTACATTTCTCTATTTGAGAATTTTATGTTAGTCAATAGTTGTATTGTGCTGATTTTAAACCAATATCTATTATTCCTAACATTATTAATTATATATTTTATTAAAGCGAGTCAAAGCGATAGTGATATTAGCTGGTAAGAATTGATATTATTCATTGATCTATATCAAAGGTCGAGAAGATGATTTGAGGCGTATGATTATTTCTCTTGCTGACTATATTTTATTTCCTTATATTCCTTGCGTTTTTATACAAGCGTCTAGCCTCTGCGATATAACTATTTGCAATCATGAGCTGCGTTTCAGGATCAGCTTCTGTGCTTGTGATACTACGGCCCGGGTTCGATTCCCGTCGGTGACAAAACATGTTTTATTTGTTTTTTTTGGTTATGTTTGTTAGTTGGGGTTAATTTTGGTTTTGTGTTAGACACGGTTGTTCAAGCTTATAGCGCGCTCGTCTCAACGCGCTTGTTTGATTAATTATAGTTAGTTTCGATTATATTTGCTTAAACTGGGATACTGAAGACAAGCGCGCGTACCGAGTAGCACAGTACACGTGATTAAAGTGAATACATCTTTATTGAGTTTCAACTTATTTTAGTCATTTGATCCGGTTCTGATATGCTATAATCAACTTTAATAGATTTGGTTAGTTTGGGTTAGTCGCCGACTCAACTTTCAGTTCGTTTCACTTTGTCTCAACTTATTCGATTCATTTCAACCGGTTCCGATAGGTTATGTTATAATCAATTTTAATAGATTTGGTTAGATTGGGTTAGTCGTCGAATCAACTTTCGTTTAGTTTCACTTAGTCTCAACTTATTTTAGACATTTGAACCGGTTCCGATACGTTATAATCAATTTTAATAAATTTGGTTAGTTTTGGTTAGTTGTCTAATCAACTTTCGGTCACTTTCATTTAGTCTCAACTTATTTTAGTCATTTGAACCGGTTCCGATAGGTTATAACCAATTTTAATAAATTTGGTTAGTTTGGGTTAGTCGTCCAATCAACTTTCGGTTAGTTTCACTTCGTCTCATAAAAATTGAATAATTATTTACCAATTTCATAAGAGAGAAAGAAGGAGAGATCACGTGTAGTTACACAACAGTACAATAAGAAAGACTACGCTTAGCCAACTTAACCACATACATTTTTTAAATAGCGTAAAGCGTGCGAAAACTATTCCGTAAAAATAAATTCACACCGTCCGATCCCGAAAGTACTTGCGAAAACTGAGTCACGGCTAAGCCGTGACATTGACGGGTAGCCGATGGGCGAGGGATTGGCGCAGGCAGGAGGGAAATTTTCCGCGGCACGCTCGAGTGAGCGGACTTATTAGAATATTTATAGACGGTGACTGGAGTGTCAGAATAGACCAAAAATTATAGAGATAAAGCTTCAATGATCTTCCACAATATATCTGAACTTTCATTTAAGACATTTTAGAGTGATTATAAGGACATTTTAATAAAGAGTGCTTTTTATAGCACCAGAGTCAAATAAAAATCAAATAACTTTTTATTCGTCATAGAAATGTTTACAACAAAGAATATTTATAAAAACTTATTAGGCTAGTCAGTGCGTCATATGATAAACAAATACAATCTAAACAAACTTTCGACCACAAAACATCGTTACTCTTACTCTCATACCAGAGACGTCATACTTTCAGGAAAGGGGGTGAAACGTGGCACGAGGCCTGAGCGGTTAACCAGCATTTCACCAGATTCCGTGACGGGGCAAGGAGGGAAATGCTGGGGGCGGAGCTTAGAGTGAACCTTCTAGTCTATTGTTAATGTTCGGTGGTTTGGTATACATTTATATTGGAGAATCTGGTGTCACTGACATTTTCAAGAAAGGGATAGTATTTATTTCTGGTGTTGTATTTGTGAGTTTCTCAGTTTATATTATGATATCCATAGTTATTTTTTATGTTCATAGATGTACGGAGTGGCCAGTTCAGAAGGGCCGTCAAAAGTAATTGTCGTAGACTTACGGTAAAAACATTTATGATTAAAGCGGCCAAGAGAAGATGTTGGAAATTATTTTTTAGTTTCCAAAATGGTCGGCCATTTTTTTTCAAAATGTTCTTATATTAAATATAGCTAGAATGCATTGCCATTTTAATGTTCTTATATTAAATATAGCTAGAATGCATTGCCATTTTAAAGTCGAGAAAATTTGATTATTTTTCGTTAAATACTTTTTGCCCTATCTCTTAAAGAAAAGTGTTGGGGGTGTTTGAACATTTTCGGAAATAAATGTCAATAACTTCAAAATGACTGGACGAATCTTAATAAACTTGGAGTCGTTGAAAAAAGCTTTTCTAAGGCTATCAACGGTTCATGAATGGGGAGGTTGCGATTGCTTACCTCGCCACTAGAGGGCGTTTTGACATAACCACAAATAAGAGATTTTCTCGAACCAATTTAAATGAAACGGTATTTTGTTTTTGAAGGAAAGACATCCAAATGAGAGCCTAATACGTCAGTGAAAACCGCATCTCGATATGTATGCTACCTAGCCTAAAATATAAGCAAAATAAATTAAAGCTCAACAAAAGTTCAGATTTTTTTGAATTTTTTTCGATAGACTTGTTATTAAATCCTAATTATCGTTATTCTACCACAATATATTAATTTACTACTAAAATACCAACTTATATTTAAAATCTCAATAATAATTAATCTCACTGCAATGTAGTTGAATATTGCTCTTATGTCCATACAAAATTCGAAATTAAAAAAAAAAATAAGTACCAAGTATGCTTTGGAAAACGAAATAGCGAAAATTAAAATGACCATCGATACCTAAATGTCCATCATATTAATATTGCAACTACTTATAGTATATGAGATATTTTGGTGGCCTCATTTGTAAAAAAATATATAAATTTTCCACCTGTAGAGGTGTTTGATATGTGTTGTGCTTATTTTCAGTGCAATGGTAGTTGAAAGGCGCCACCCGACTGCCCAAAACCGAACGCTTTTGCATAAAACTATCTGAACCGTTTCTTATTTATTTAAACAATTTTGTAGAGCATAAAACCGCAATATTCCTAGGAACTGATCAGTAGTTTACTAATGCAAGTCTAACAGTGGTCAGTAAATAGCTTCCAGATTGAATACTTCCTATGAATTAAGGAACCTTGGATATGTTGCCTGCGAAATTAGGAAAATCCGTGAGTCATGGAGCCCTGTTTCGGCGCACGATCACTACAGATGCCTGACTGCCAATTGTATTGAATACCTTTTTCAGTTAGGAAATAAGTTTTAGTTCCTATATTTTGATGTAGAAAATATCATGCCAATGAATGTGAAGCACATTCTTATAAAAAAAAACTGCTCATTTAAATATCTCTTATTAGACCCTGGACGACACCAATATAGATCACAATACCTAACTTGAAATTTAAAAAATTACTTTCCATAATAGTTGATTTTACTACAATAAGCAAATCAAATCACAGGAATCCATACAATTATATTTTGGAGTAGATGGAATTACCCTACCTTTCTCTTGGTACTATGCTACTTTGTTTCAATGAGATAATGACAAAATATGTCGGCTTTGCTTTCTCCTTGGATTTAGTATATTTGAAACGTCTAATGCCATGTCCCTAAATTAATCATTATATTTGGATACTGTGATCGTCTCATCCTTGATTAAATTAGCATCTTTGTTTTCATAAGCATCCATTATGATCAGACATTTACCAGTTCTATTGATTCCCATCTTGAAAACTTAATGTTGCAAGAATCATATGTCGGCCCTTCGCTTGTCTTGTTCCTGTTTTTCATCAACCGTTTTTCTTATAGTCTCATTTGTTTGCCTTTTTTCGTACAAATGGAATTCAGGGCCAGCAGGAGTGCTTACAACAGACAATTCTAAAATTAATGAGGGCAGCGAATCTGCATCACTTTTGTCACCTGAAAGGTTAGTCTTTTCCATAGGTTGACGCGGAACAGAATTTTTTGGAAACATTTGCCTTGCTTGGATTTGCATTAAAGTTAAAAATTAATTTTTATTCGTTGCAAAGCAAGGCAAATCTGGAAAAATATCTAGCAAATATAATAACAGCATCACAAGAAGGGTGACATTCACAATCCATCAAATTACAAACCGGTGTCCCTCTTGCCTTTGGTGTCGAAAGCCTTTGAAAGTGTGATATACTTGACTTTTGAAATTCATAATCAATTGTAATATTCTTAAGTCAGTACAGTTTTTTCGCAGATAGGTCCACAGAAATGACAATCTTTCAAGCCATCACGGGCATTAATGAAAAGCTTAACGAGAATGAGAGGCTTGCGGTCCTTTAATTTGACTTTTCAAAGGCATTTGACACTATTGATCATGATGGTTAAGAATTTTTTTCAGGATCTGGATCAATCGGAAGAGGCGACCCACAGGGCTCCATACTGGGGTCTTGGCTCTTCCTACTGTAGGTGAATGGCCTGCCTGATTGGGTAAAGGATGGGCTTATTTGTGAGTATGCTAATGACACATCAGTTATGTTGTTGGGCTCTGATTTTCCCACTGTGTCGGTGGGATGCTCTGATGTGGTGGGACTAATAAATATCTGGTGTCTTAAGAATGAGATGACTGGATTGATAATGTTTAATAAGATCAACATGGACACCGAGTCATTGTACGTCACTTCCAATCACAGATATATTCCCAATATTGACTATATAAAGTTCTTATGCGTTCATTTGAACTCTACTATTAGCTGGGAACACCACTTTCTCAATCATCAATCTAGACTCACCAGCGCGTGTGCTAGCTTTGCATAGTGTTCAACTGTTCTATTTTCCACATGTTCAGTCACTGCTTAGTTATAGAATATCTTTCTGGAGTTCTTCACGTTTTTCGGTTGATATTTTCAAAACTCCGAAACGCATTGTGAGATACATGCTTTGTCTTCATCCACGAGCATCTTGTAAAGAGTACTTCAAGCGATTGGGTATTCTGACCACACCTTCATTCTATTTTGTGGCACTGGTTACATTTGTTAGCAAAAAAGTCTACCGGATATTATCAGGATATGCTTCGTATCCCTCCACATAGAAGGACCTTTCAGCTTTTGCCCCTGAAATAAGGGGGGTTGAGGAAACCGAGAAGTTTAAAAAGGCAGTCTCCACGTTTGCGAAGGAGAAATGATTTTTTCTTTTAATTTTGAATTTTAATCTGTCAGTGAAATTCTAATGTGTAAATATTAAATAATTTCCTTTAATCTGAGTTTATAGTTACAATTATGGTGTAATATGATGTAATTTGTAATTATTACTAACTTTAAGGCTTCTGTGACGTTACCTTTTCATTTTTTATGACTTTGTTGGCAAAGAAGAAATAAATAAATACATAAATAAACAACATATAAATTTGGGTTAATTTGGGTAGTTTGTTGATCTAGTTTTGCTGCTTGATTATTCTTTTCCCACCAAAAAATTTAATATTTTGCTGATCTATTAAATACACTAAAAATAAAACTCAATGTAAGGTTCTCAAATCAGGAGATTTTAACAATTATTTCTTAAATATTGCACATGAAATGGTTAGCATTATGCTTAGGACTCGCGGAGATCACCTAGATAATTTAAAGATCTTACCAACTGTGGTAATTTTTAGTCCTACATACCTTGACCTATTGTTCATTTCAATTTACCTAGGAGTTACCAGGAGAAATAATAAAGGTGAGAAAAAAATAGAAGTATTCATTGAATTGTCTAAATGTCTTTAAAAAAGAAAATATAAATATTACATGGACCTTGCAGAAAACTTACCAGCACTGAGTAATAGTATATTATTTTATATGGAGGAAAAGTAATACTTTTCATGGCGCGCTCGTGTTTAACAGCCGAACGGAGTGAGGCTGATAATAGAGGGCAAGCCATGAAAAGTAACTTTTCCTCCAAATAAAATATGCTGTTTTTTCTTCAAATGACGACAAATTCATGCAAAAAGTCTCTTTTTAATAGTAATAATAATTATTATTAAAGATAAGTGGGTTCGCAAGGCGGCTTAGACCGATGCGGTGTCGGTGAATAGGCTCAGGTTGTTGCTATAGTAATGTAACATAAAGCTGTCAGTGGACACTGTCAACAATAATTATATTTTTAAAATTGCGTTTTCGATTGCGTTTTAATTCCGTATTGATAAGCAGTTATTGAGTAAGTTCGATTAAATAATAACCAATTTGTTCCTAAATTAGGGATTTTTAGAAATGCAGTCATACATTGAATGATAATTACAAATTTTAGTTTAATAACTCTTGAGTTGTTGACGCTTATTTTGATGTTTGCTTGTATTGCATCTATGTTGCTATGATAACACTTTTACCTCCGCCGGCGGAAAAGTGAAAAGTAAAGCTCCGGCGGAGGAAAAACGAAACTTCACTGCCGCCTACACAGTCGAGTAATGACGGATTTACTGACGTTTGAAGAAAAAACAGTTTATTGTACTCTAGGAGTTTGAGAATTAGTTACATTTATATTTTAAGAAATTTGACATAATAAGTTGACAAAAATTAACGTTGTCAATTTGAAGACAAGAGGTTAATTGTTTTTCAAAAAGTTACATTGTCAGTTTATTAGAAAAGGGTTAAAAGGAGAAAAAAATTGGCAGTAGGAAAATTTGTAAAAACAACAAGGAAAAAAAGGTTGATAAATTAATTTGCTCGCAAATGTACAGAAAACCGAACAGTCTAGTGTTTCATCCAGTTTTAGGAATTTCCAAGTAAATGGTGAAATAACTACTTTTTTCAGGCTGGTCGAATTCAGAAGCTTCTGCTACTTTTTACCAGGTCATCAATATCAGACAAGAAAATGAACTTCATTTACACAAAATCAGAAGGAATATATTTTTATTGTAAAAGGTAAAAACATATTAGCCAATTGCAAGGAGATAAAAGATGATGAACATTGGGCTTACATCATTGAAGAAGAGGCATAATTTGTTTGCTTGAAAATAGGACATACGAAAAATAATTGTAGATCCAAACAGATATGTGACAAAAATTAATGTAAGAAACGTCATCACCACCTACTGCGCAAAGATATAAAATTCTGTGATCAGTCGAAAGCACGGGAAACGTCGTAAAAGATCCCACAAACAAGATCTGCCGCGTCTAAACCATTAAGTACATTATCTGTAAGCAGAAATAGGGCAATGTGAATTGAATGATTCTCAAGATAGGCATGCTGATTTACAGAAAACAAAATAAACTTAACAAACATGTCACCGAGTCCCATTTTCAGTGCATATTCAAAAAGTTTAGAGAAGCATGTTAAAATACTAATTGGTCTGTAGTTACTATTCGATTTTATGGATTTAACAATAACTGCATTTAGGACTCCAGTTAATAATGCATGGATTTTTCTTCTCGTCTATTGATGGAGATCTCGTCATAAAAACTTTCATCATCACCTGAGCAGTTTGTTATTGGAGCATATCTGATTTAGCTGAATGATTATTTATGTACATGAAACGTGAGCACGATGTCAGCTTCTACAATTTGCTCCATATAAATGTTGTAAAACAAGGTGACACTCTCCCACACTGTTTGTGACATTCTTATAAAGTATTCTCAATAAATATGAAATAGCATTGATGGAGAAGTTTTAAATTGCTTATGCTTTTTAGATGTTGCATGAAGCTGAGAAATAAATGAATAAATGGATTAAATATTTCAAAAACCAGATTTATGACAAACTTTCACCTAGGCGATTCCGTTAAAATAAACAATCAGATTCAGCAAATACAAATACTTAGACACAAAATCTGCATTAAGGATGATTGAGGTTCAGATCAGACCATCAAACAACAAATGGGGTTGTGAGATGCTGTCAGAGACCATCCTGCAAGTAGGACGCGACTGGACATGTAGCGGGCGATAGACAAAGAAAAATGTAGAGTAGCGTCCAGGACACGAACCTACAAAAGCAGAGGAAGACCACCCAGCCGCTGGACTGTTGACATTAAAAAAGTAACAGCAAGCTGGACCCCCATGACCCAATATAGACGAAGTTGCAGGAATTAAGGGAGGCTTTTGTTCAGCAGCACACACGGGATGAGCTAGTGATGATAGGTAGGTAGGTAAATCAGTTCTATGGGATTAAATCCACAAAGGTAGGAAAGTAATTGTATAACCTGCCCATTGATAAAATATTTCTTAGGTTTTTGATGGCATTTATAAATTATAATTCTTGACTTCAGTGCTTTGCTTGAAAATTTAATATTGTCTTTGATAAGCCCATCAATTATGTGACCTCATTTCGATGTTGTGATGGATGCTCTTTTTACAACTTCAGAATGATGATATGAAGCATTAGCAATTATTACTAATTTCTTTTAGCCAGTTTGTATAACTTTCTGTATCCATATTGTCATAGGAATCTCCGGATTTGGATTTACTAGAAAGAAAACAATTCCGCACTTTTTACCAAACCGTCTTTTCGAACCACATGCCCTACTAAGTGTCTTTACTCTCACCAGCACTGTATTTATTTTGCATTGATTTTATGTTGTTATTTTGCCCAAAATATACACGTCTCATCCAAATAGATAAATGGAAGTTCTTCAGCATTAAATTGATTGTGTTTTCTTAAAAATTGTCTTATGCGCAAACTGATTCTATTATTTTCTATTGTATTTATTCATTATCTTGCAGAATTGGTCTTCTAATATATGCTACTTCATTTCGCTTCACGTCAAGGATAATTGTATAAAGATAAATGTTTTAAAATTTTTCGGATTTCATACATCACGAATTTAAAAAGTGACCACTTCTGGTAAATCCAAGGGTTAACAATGTGATCAGTTTTTTGGGATCTTTTGTGTGTAATTTAGTGCCGTATATTCTTAGCTTAGCTTTCAACACACGTTGGTGAAACCTTAACCTAAGAGGGCAATCATTGTTTTCCTATAGCAAAATAATCAAAAGTATGTAAAATAATTTCACGAATTCCTAGAAGATGGAGGCACATTTATTGCACAACAAAAGCTAAAAGTATTTAAACAAAAGTTGTATGCTCCTCTAGATTAATGACGGTTTTTTTCTATGACTGTCAGCAGGACAGTGAGGGCAATAAAATTGATCTTCACCCGAATCTACTTTGCGTCCGCCGGTATTATCATAGATTAAATATGTTCTATGGCTTAAAAACGTAAACTTCGCGTATGTACCATACTTAATAATTCAGACTTTAATTGGTTAACTGGTATCAATTACAGACCGCTTCAGTTTCATTTTTTTTTGTAGTTTGAAGATGTAAGATTGCATGTACAGGGTGATCCCCTATAATGTCGCCCCCCTATAATTTTTTTATTTTAAGTGTCCCAAAAAAAATAAAAGTATGGTTATGTAGGTACTTAAAAATACTTTTTTTCTGCGTATAAAAAATATCGGAAAAATGATCAGTATACAGGGAAAACCAAAAAGTTATTTTTTTTCAATGGAACACCCTATATCTGAATTTATTTTTCGATTCCTCGTAAAATTCTAAGCATATTTTATGTATGATGTTATACCTCTAGAGTTAGTAGTTTCACAGCTATAAACAGTTGAAAATCGGTACTTTGGCTACTTTTCACCTTGGTAGCAAGAAGATCATTAGAGATGGAGTAAAATAAATTTCACATTCCTATCTTAACTTTTCAAGACCTATCTGACGGTACTAACTGGCAGGCGGTACCATGGGTACCAAATCTGGTACCTCAGTAGGTACCATAAGTTCGCATCATCAGATAGCTCTTGAAAAGCTAAGATAGGAATGTGAAATTAATTTTACTCCATCTCTAATGATCTCCTTTCTACCAAGGTGAAAAGTAGCCAAAATACCGATTTTCAACTGTTTATAGCTGTAAAACTACTAACTCTAGAGGTATAACATCATAACTAAAATATGCTTAGAATTTTACGAGGAATCGAGAAATAAATTCATATATAGGGTGTTCCATTGAAAAAAAATTTACTTTTTGATTTTCCCTGTATACTGATCATTTTTCCAATATTTTTTATACGCAGAAAAATAGTTATTTTTGTTACAAGTACCTAAAATGGAGTTTTTCAGGACGAATCATTGCTGTTTCCGGACGAGGCGTTAGCCGAGTCCGGAATAGCAGATGAGTCCTGAAAAACTTCATTTAGGTACGTGTGACAAACACTATTTTTTGTCATACGCTCCCAAAATTTAATTTTTATTTATACGCTTTTTGCAATTCTTCAGAACGCCTAAATTTGCAAATTTACCATAATTTTTGAAATCATAATGTAGGACAAAGTTAGCTTAGAATTTGATATCGTAGCAACTATTTGACAATTTTGTCATGTCATTCGAAATTTGACATTTAGACATATTCAGGAATTTTGGAACAGTCCGTAAAAGTTGCCATGACGACTTTTAGGGACTAGGCCTAAAAAGAAGCATTTTACGGACTGAAATGAGTCCGTAAAATAGCTATTTTTGGGAGCGTATGACAAAAAAGTATTTTTAAGTACCTACATAACCATACTTTTAATTTTTTTGAGACACTTAAAATAAAAAAGTTAAAGGGGGGCGACATTATAGGGGATCACCCTGTACAATTTACGCCTCCACTGTGTATAGGGGATCTACCTTATTCAGATATTTTCAGGCTGACATGTCACCTATAAAAATACGAAACTAGATGCAATATAGGGAAAAAAATAAGATATAAAAAACACGTTCTTGCAATAAAATTAAATGTGATAATTACCTATCTTCAATTTGATCTGGTATTCTCAGTCTCTCCAAGTCAGGCGGTTCTAAAACTGCATGCAGTCTACAAAGCTCTCTAAGAAGAATAATAACTTGGTGCAGGACATGGTTGTCCAGCCCTTCGGTATTACTGAGGATCTGTACTGCATTTGTTATACTCGTTTCTTCAGAGTCTGCAAACCATACTGGCGGAACGGCTGGGTACGTTTCCTAGAAATCAATAAAATAGCAATGTATTAAATCGTAAAGCAGTTTAGGTTCGCTTCGATTTTAAATTATAGTGGAGTAAACGCGCTAATTTAAATCGTGGGTTGCGCTCAGAGAGAGTTAAAATAAAACAGATACAACTAAATCAAGTTCAAAAGGACAATACCCTAGCTGGAACAATACACCTTCAATAGCATTAAATGATTTGGTTTCCTCAAAAACATCGACTAGCGAATTATAAAACCGACCAGACCCATCCGAGAGCGATGTTGCTATTATCAGAAATATAGCAAAATTGAAACCTGTCAATAGAGAAACACTCAGTTTATAAAAAAAAACTGTCCTATGCTCTGGCAGGTTTATTGAAGTTACTTTAGCAGTTTCGATAATATCCGGTGACGTTCCAGGAAGCTTGTCATTACTTGATGCATTTTTTACGAGCAACTTTTTTGAAAATTACAAGAAAGATATAAATGTACCGTTTCGATAGTACATGTGGCATTTTGAATCTAATGGCGTCGGCACGGGTACTCATGGCACAGCTTATACACTACCAGCTACTCATCTCTATCGAAATCGGAAAGTTGGAGTGTCGGGCACTGCGCCTACCTGGCAGTGCCCTGAGCGGTTCAGTTCCACAGTCCCGTGATTTTTCAGGCAATGTAATGACACGAAGCTAACTGAATTTAAAATGAATATTCGCTTCAAAATCCACGACATAGTCGTCCGAAGCTGCGGCTATCGCCCTAAAAAGACCGGAAATTTCGGAATTTTATACAATTTTACCATTTAAAATCGTTTTTAAACGGATTTTAGACGATAAAACATCATATTTTAAATTAAACGAACTGTCAAAACTATTATTCAGATGCCCAGACGTTTAAAACAGTATTAAATCATGGCCCTCTTCTAAAATTTTCACTTGACTCTCCCAATTCAAAGGACGCCGCCGCAAGATGAATAGCTGGTTATTGAATAAGCTGTGCTGATGGTTTGCTCAAAATTTTTAAATTTATTATAGTTTTTTGTGATTAGCTATTCGCTATAGAACATTACTTAGCAATAGATATTCCTGTGATCGGTCGCAGCCGGTGGGTAACGGTTTATTACTCATGGACATTGTTACTTATTCGCAAACGAAACCATAATAAACAAATTATTTAACATTCGTAAAAAATCGTTTTAAAGGATGGAAATTTATTGTTTTATTGAGACACTTTTTGCAGGAAATCATTGAATCAAAAACATTATGAAATTTTACGAAATGTACGAATTTCAGAGCATGTGAATCGTAACAAATTCACATTTTGGTGATTTAAGAAAAAAAATCATGCTTGTTCGTACCTAAATCAAAGCCTTTTTATTAAGCAAAAAAAGTTCAGTTTAAGTATATTTACTTTGGAAGAAAATACAAATTAAGGGTATTTTATAACAGAAATCAGCTTATTGAATTAAATTATTTAAATATCTAATGATGCTATTATATTACAGGTTACAGATACTCAACTAGTAAACTAAGCTGATAGGAAATTTGCAAACATATCAAATAAAATATATTACAAAGCTTTGTTACATTAACAATTTAAATGATAAGAATGGGTTTTTTTATTCCATAATCGTAAAGATTTTACCATTTTAAAAGTCAAAGTCAAAATATGCTTTATTGTTGTGTACAAAATATTTGTTATGAACAAAGCCTACTAAAAGTAATAATATCAAAACAAACAAAATAAAAACCTATACTAATAATTAGTATATTCCATAACAAATATTTTATTACATAAACATGTCAACAGAAAAGGCAAAGAGAACATACTACAGTCACCGTGATTGTTCAAAAGAGAAAGAAACGTATACAATCCATTCAAGACATATAGTCAAAACCGGTCTTATCGTGCGGGTCCAAAGGTCACAGTTTTCATTAAATGTCATTCTTTTGACAGATTTTACACGCAAAATCTGCCACGAATGAAGTTTTTACTGAAAATTGTGACCTTTGGACCCGCACGATAAGATCGGTTTTGACTATAATCCTTTTTACATCATATTAAAACATCGCTAAAATATATCGCTGTAAAATTCAGAGTGCATAATAGGCTCGGTCAACCAAGAACCCCCTCAAAAGATGTTTAAACACTGTCACCGTTGTTGCCCCTTTGATGTTTTGTGGAAGGTGATTACTGATTAAATATTTTAATACCTTCATAAAAAACTGATTTTTGTGTAATAGTGGATGTAGGGATGGGAAGATTCAGATTGTTCTTTTGACGTGTAATATAATGTACTGTAATGTTTCGTACTAAATTTGTGTCGATGTTTAAAAATGAAGCAGGCAATTTCCTCAATATAGTTGCACGTTACTATAAGGATAATCTCTCTAGGGGAGAGGGAGCGGCAAGAATCCCGAAATTTGGCCGCACAGATGTAACGCAATGCGCGTTTTTGGAGAACAAATAGCGTTTGCATTAAGTAAATGCTTGAATTACCCCCCAAAAACTTATGGTATAGCGAAGGCGCGATTTTATCAGAGCATAGTATACAGCCCTGCCAAGTCCTCGGTCAAGCTCCTAACTAGTCACTCTGACAGCAAAACAACCAGACGAAACCTTGCTCGCAAGATTGGTAATGTGTTCCTCATATTTAAGGTCGCTTTCTATTCATAAACCGAGAAACTTGCAACCAGGATAGTTCTCAATCTCAACCAAGGTACCTCCAGTGCCATGGTCACACCCTCCATGGTACACCCAAAGCAGACCAGCTTGGTCTTCTGGAAATTCATCGACAAGAGGTCGGCATCAAACCAATCCCTCACCCTGTGAAAGTCCCCTGACAGAGAAATTGATAAATCACACTACGTATTCCATTTTTATATCTTAATACCTTTTCCCGATAAGATTTAAATACACATTTATCGAGTAGTTTGCATGAATCGTCGTTAGATGAGGTGTATTGCCTCCAGACTGTGAATGCAAGCATTTTTTAGTTTTTTTGGATTTCGGGCATAACTTGGGTTAGTTTTGGTAAATTTTTGTTGCCGTTTTAATACTTGGATTCATGTAACCAGCGGGTGTGCGAATTAAGCCAGCATGTACAGTTAATAGAACAGTGTCATTTAACCTCTCATAATGTCCGTTGTGCTGTTGTGCACTAAAACAAAACACAGAGTATATTCCATGCTGGTCGACGCAACGCGCTTACAGTGCCTACCATTCAATAACGTCAACCGCAAGTCTCGAAATCAGCGCATATAATGCCATCTTGGCTAAATTATTTACAGGATCGACTAACTAGGCGAAGAGCTTTACAAAAACTAATTGTGAGCCTAGTATAATAAATAATAAACTTACAACTGAACTAAACCTAGGCAAAAAACAATTGTTAAATTATAATGAAAAAATAAATTAACTTCTCATTTGTTCATAGGGAGCTCACACTTCCAACTTAACTTAAATTATCTTATTTTATCAGAACAAATAAATGTGCGTCGCAAAGCTGTCAAAAAATATATCAATTGAATTTTTTTTAAATATATGGATCAACAATCTATTGGTAATGAAAACTGGGAAGAGATGAGTGAGAACAATCTTGAAGCATCAGCAACAATATTTAGCACTATTATAGGCAGATATCTTGACCAGGCAAAAGAAACAATGACAATTTATGTTAGGGAAGATATATTAACCAATATAATAAGTTAAAACCATGCATGGATCACCAATGGTAGGATTGCAGTTATAAAGCATTGCACCAAATTAAAATGTTCTTAAATGCAAATCAATTCAATATTGACACCTACAAAAATTGTAGAAATACATTAAATAAAATGGTCCACAAACAGGAATATGAGTACTATAAACATGAATTGAAGGGCGATAAAAAAAAACATATACAATGTATCGGTGGCCGTCGAAAACAAAAAGAGTTCCAATAGTAATTTTCAAATAAAAGATGATGATAATAAATTCTGCAAATAATAAAGAGACGGCTAATTACTCTAAGAAACTCTATTAAAAGATGGCGCACCTAGCCATACGTCACGAAATACTTTAAGATACCTGCAGGAAAATTGTCCTGACTTTATTGAAACAAACATATGGCCTCCAAATAACCCGGAGTCAAACCCCGTCGACTATAACATTTGGGAATATTAGAGGAAAAAGTTTATGAGAATAGTCAGATCAGTATGATTGATCAGTTTAAAAGAAGAATAGTTTACTGTTGGCCACAATATGATCAAGAAATTGAAAATAAGTCAATTGGACAATGGCGCTGCACTCCTAGCTGCAGTAGATAATCAAGGTCATATTCACAATAAGTTCTTGTAAAATTATTGAAAAATAATTTTTTTAGTATATTTTCACTCTGTTAATTTGTTTTTTAATAAAACCCATTCTAAAGTTTCTCGAAAAAAAAATTCGGAGCCTCTTCTCCGGTAGTTTCTTAATGTTTTCAAATAATAAGTTTGCAACATCCATAAATTCATGCCGATGCATATTACAATGTTTACAATCGCAAAAAAAACCATACAGTTTAATGAAAGAAACGTGAAGCACAACATGTTAAAATCTCAGCAATGTTACAATACAATTGCCAGCACCACAGTCAAAATCCTAGCCTAAGGAAAAGAAAGGTTAGGTCACACAATAAAACATAACATACTAAAATATTAGAAATGCAACACATTAAAATCTGTGGTCCAAAAATTCTTGAAAATAATAAAATGTATGTTGCAATAAAATTGATTTCCCTTTATTTTTAAAGGTAGATCATAATCCCTTGGTAGCTTATTAAAAAAAACACCAGCCGTCCTGACACCTTCTCAGTCTCCAATAAATTAGGGCTACTCTGTCCCCATTATGTGTCTCATACTGGTGGGTGTCTTCATGGGTCCCATAAGAGTCCTCATTCTCTTAATATACAAGAGGCTCTCCAAAATATATATCGATGGAAGTCAAGATTCCAAGTTGCCCAAATGCCCCCCGGCAATCGCCCCGGTAACCGATGCCAGCCTGCAGCCTCACCACTCTCCTCTGCAAACCAAACGCTCTACAAGACCTCGCTGAATGACCCCATGTGAAAACTGCACATGTAATATGAGAGTGAAACAGAGCATAATATGTCGTTATTAACATTTTCTGTGAAACACTGTTTCCTAGATTACGTGGAACAAAGAGGCTGCTGTCCAACCTTTTGGTGACACTATCTATGTGGGGCCCCCAGTGCAATTTCGAATCCATGCACACACTCAGAAACCTAACTTTATCAGCACCACCGGAAGATTCAGTACTTCTCATGGAGAATATCGCCTATTCTGTTGTATCAACGTTCCGCAGCCATCCATTCATGAGAAACCAACTTTCAGCTCTCCACTTCGTCGTTCGAGAACCCTCCGATGTATCAGCCCTGAAGACCACTGTAGTGTCATCTGCAAAGAGTGTGTATTTTTTTCAAACACCAATTGTTGGCAAGTCTTTAAAGAAATTAAATATAGTCTAATATGGTTTTTATTTATTTATTTAGTATTGACATGTACACCATAGAGCAAAGCTCCAAATGGTATGAAAAGAATTAGACAATTAATTATAGGACATTATATAAAACATCTGCAACACTTAACATTTAATACATCTCCGATAAAATAACGCATAAGAAGATAAAAAAAAGATCAAGACACAATACACTTCAGTCAGTTGAGACTTAAGTTTAAAATATCTATGTGATTGAACTTATCGTTTTACATTGTAACCATTCGATCGACAAATGCTCTTTGCCTGTAGTTGGTTTGGTGATAATGTTGGTGGAACAGTTGTCGGTGTCTTAAAGTTCTAACTGGTATCTTAAGGTATAGGAGTCTCAGAAAACTGGGACTATCAATCTTCCCATTGATCAGTTTATGAAGAAAAATATAGAAGGTGGTTCTCTCGTCTAGCTTGCAGTGATTTAAGACTGCAGAGCAGGAGTCTAGTGTCATAGGATAAATTGCGTGAGGGGAAACGAAATTATACAATAAATATTTAACAAATGTATTCTGCACTCTCTCGAGCCGAGATATGTGACACTGGTACTGGGAAGACCAGATGGTGCTGCAGTATTCCAGTTCCAGTATATTGCGCACTAAACAGTTGTAAAGTGTGGTAATTGCCTTTGTGCCCGTCATCAGTGCAGTGTTCCTCTTTATAAATCCAAGCAGCCGCAAGCTTCTCGAAACTATTTGATCCACATGTAAAATGAATGACATGTCTTTGTGAAACAACATCCCTAGATCATTAAAGAGAGTTACCGATTCAAGAGTCTCACTATCGATGGTGTAATTGTGGTTAATTGGATTGATCCCCTTGTAAAAGCTCATTTTTTTACGTTTCTTAACATTTAGTTTTAGTCAGTTTTTCTTGCGCCATAAAACCAGGCGCTCCAACTTATCGGAGTCCAGTGGGGGATGTTTCCACAATATTATAACATGTTAGGTCATCGGCGTACATAAGAAAATCTGATTCTGGCGAAGATGTCGTTGACAAATAGGGAAAACAGAACTGGACCATACCTGGATCTCTTTAGACGTAACCCCTCCCCTGAGTACACGCTGCCGACGATCCGATAGGTAGCTTCCAAACCAGAAGTAGTGAAAGCCAATTCCAATCTTTGAGAGCTTTATGAGAAGTAGCTTATGGCAAACACTATGAAACGCCTTAGATATGCCCGTGTATATAACATCGCCTTCCTTTCCCATCTCCAGATCGGAAACTAGGTAGTTTTGGTACACCGCTAGGTTTGACTTTCTTTACAGCCTTGGAAAAAAACCGTGCTGATTTTCGGTTATATAGTTCTTGTAGGTACGGAAGATCTCATCTGTCAGAATTGATTCCAAAATCTTCGGCACCCTGGATAGCATTGATACACCTCTGTAATTACCAATTTCGTTTCTATCATCGGACTTGTAAATGGGAACAAGGGTGGAATCTTTCCAGAGTTGAGAAAACTGCTTTGTTGAATGTTTTTTGGAAGATGATGCAAATTGGGGCAGCAAGCGACTGCAAACATCGATTTAAAAAGATAGGTGGAATCAAGTTCCTTGAGCTTCGATGTAACTTCGACTGTGGTGAACTGGTGCTGGGGTAGCGTGCTGCTCTGCACAATACTCTCGAGAATAAGTTAAATAAAATAATAAATAAAATAAAAATCCATTTATTGCATATAAAACATGTTACATACAAAAGGTGGAAATTACCGGCAATGTATTTTCATAACCACCATACATACTTAACTACAATAAACAAACAATAGATATTTGAGGTAAACTTAAACAACATATTACAAATTCAATTGGGTTGCAGATATATAATCTTTACAGATTTTTTTTAAATAAACATGACTAAATACCTTTAGATAGTCTGGCAAAACATGAGCTGCAAGATAGTAAAGAGTTTTTAAAAAATTCAGTTTTGTGTTGTGGTATACACACTGCCCTCCTATTGCGAAGATTTACATCATGTGTATTCCCAAGTTCGACAAGACACTGGGATACATAAGATGGAATTCCAGTGGTTACAATTTTATACACCAAGCAGCTCATATGTACAAATCTCTTCTGACTCATGTTAAGACCATAAACATCTACTATGTGATTGCTCACATGATCTCTACGAGACCATTTTTTGACATATCTTACACAAGAGTTTTGAATTTTCTGCACGCGATACTTATTAAAGGCAGTAAGGAATGGGCCATATACTACATCCAGATAAGTAGGTATGGAAAGAACCAGTGAGTTTGTTAAAGTTTTTTTGATATCATGGTTTAATATATTCTTATATTCATAAAGTGACTTTAGAGTATAAAATGACTTCCTACACACATGATTAACATGGCTATTGAAACTCAATGATTCATCCATATATAAACCCAAGTTTTTACTTCATTTGCCCAAGCAATTCTTGAATTAAAATAATGTTAAAGCTTTCTGTGTTAATTTTATTCCTTGAAAAAAGGATTGCTTGGGTTTTAATAGCATTTATGAAAAGAGAGTTATTTGTAGCCCATGTAGATATGCCACAGAGATCAGAATTTATATTCGCCACAGCCCCCTGCAGATTACTTACTGATGTTGGCAGATATATTTGAAGGTCATCTGCATATAGATGGTATTTGCAATACTTAATATTTTTAACAATATCTGTTATAAAAATGCTAAACAGCAAAGGGCCAAGAATAGAACCCTACGGCACTCCACTAGACACAACCCTCCACTCATTTATTTATTTTATTTATTGCTATACTTTACAAACACCATAAAATTGGTAATTACATGTAAAGGTAAGTACTAATCTGCTACTGAATAATTAGACCTTAAACTAAATTTAAAAACAAAATATCGAACACAAAAATAACAAAGATAAATACTATAAAAGTGTTTTAACCTGTCTAAGACTATTGGTATTACATACAAAGTTATATAAGAAGTTAAACAATAAGTTAGAATAAAGCTTTTAAATCTCTGAGAGATATGTTTAAGATATCTATCCGGACCTGACTGAGAAGCTCATTAGTAGCAGCCCTCATATGGTTGAAAGGAGATAAGTTATTATTAGGAACTACATTAAAAAATGTTTGATTATGCGCAAGTCTAAGGTTAATCGTTGCTACGTTCAGTAGAATATAATTGACTAAGTTACAGTCTTTATAATTAAGTTATTTATTTATTTATTTTTTATTTATTTATTTATTTATTCTTATAGCATCTACAGCAGTGTGCCATTTACCGATACAATCTTATAACTAGTACTAAGACTAAGCACAAACAAAAACATAGGAATAAAAAATCTAAATTCGGTAAAAATTTTATGGATCAATAATTACCAGTTGCCCTGTTCTTGAAACTCTTGCAGTTTTTTATATATGATCTTGGTGAAAGCCTTTAAATTTAGCAGGTCCAAGTCTAGGTCACTGGCAAACATATTAAAAATATTACACATCCTCAGAAATATTCATTCGATCAGCCAACCTCACTGCCTGGTATCTATCCTTAAGATAGTTAGAAAACCATTCCCCAGTTTCAATACAGTAATATCTGAGCTTACTGACTAAAAGTTCAATGCTCAGGCAATCAAAAGCCTTCGTCATGTCAATCAGAACAGCTGGACAACAGTTACCTTCGTCAAATGACTTGGAAATATCACTAGTGATTTTCAACAAAGCTGTTGTGCAACTGAAATTAGCCCTAAATCCTGACTGACATGCAGGCAGCAATGATTTATGATTTATGTATTTGACTACCTGTTTTTTTTGTGCAATCCTTTCAAGAAGCTTGGAGGTAGTGGGCAGCACACTAATGGGTCTCAAATCACCCACCGAGGAAGGGTTTCGAACTTTGGGAACTGGAGTTATGAGAGCCATTTTCCAAACAGATGGAAATTTACCATACTGAAGGGAGTAATTTATGATATTTAAGAATGGTCCAATGCAATGAGGAAAACAATGCTTTAACATGTGTATAGAGATACCATCTATTCCAACAGCACCACTTGTTATTACTTGTAAGCAAGAAATTATATCACTTTCAGATACCAAAGACAGATTAAATGGCTCCCACTCCTCAGTTTTTTCCAACCAAGAATCAAAAACAGCCTGACCTACTGGGGTCTGCGGAATACTTGAGAGAAAGTTATCATTTAATAGATTTGGTTCATTAATATCTTCCGGTATTTCAATATTAGATTTAGTTACAATATTCCAACTTTTAATCTTACCCCAGAAATGTTTGCTTTTATTTGGACATTGCATCTATTTATCTCAGTATTATAGAAGGCTTTTTTCTCTTGTTTTATAGCAAAAGATGCATAATTTTTAAGGTCACAATAATACTGTCTACTTGCTGGAGTTTTATGTTTTAAAAATTGTTTAAATGCTTTATTTTTGAGATCAATAATTTGTCTCAGGGTATATGTTAGCCAGCCTGGTCCCGATTTCCGTTGTTTTCCGTAATAGACCGAGCTCCCAGTGGAGTTCCGTATGCAAAATATGCAGACCGCATTCTGACTTCTGATATGTGTTGTACTGATCTTATACTTCGATATGAATGATGTTGCCAGTGAGTGTTGTGGTACGTTCCCTCTCCCCCTTCCCCTTCTCCATTGCTGTAAACATTGTTAGCATACTTCGAAAAAGTATTGATCATAATCATGGGACTATTAAAAACGAATGTTTAAGGCTGTATGTATACTTTTTTCGGTTATAAATAAAACACACCACAAGTCAGTAGGTACACTACGTTTAATTTTAATTCAAAAATCATAGAAATAAAATTATAGTTAATTTTAAAAAACAGTGTTTTACTTTCTTACAAATTTTGAGCCAATGGAAATATTTCAATTTTAATTTATACCACTAGAAAGTGAAATTAGCGTTCACGGCACCAAGGGGTCATCTGGTCATCATTCAAACGTATTTTTGTGAAAAAAAAAACATTTTTTTTTTCAACCCGAAAATGACAATTTTTTTCAATCAGGAAAAAAAATTCACCCGAAGTGGCTTAATGAAAGCGGGACAAAATAGGCTTATCTGGTCAATTTTCAAGCTGACGAGCATCTTGTGAGTGCGTGCGTGTGTTGTGAGTGTATTAGGTGTGTGAGTATGTGTGCGTGTGAAGGCGCGTGCCGTGGCGTTTGCGCGAGAGCGCGCATGGGGTTTTAAAGGAGATGAAAATGGGATAAAAGAGTTGTTTAAAGAGAAATAAGGGCACATCAGCCCTTGAAAATATTTAATTTTTATATATATTCATATTAATTATATATTCACATTAAATATAACAGTACCACTTAATACTAGGTTATTCAATATGTCAATTAATCTTTGTGAATTTCCTGTCCTTTGGAAGAGTGGTTTCCTGGATCCTATTTTTAAGTCTGGCAATAGACAGGACATACAGAATTACAGAAGTGTATGCAACCAGTCAAGCATGCCTAAGCTTTTTGAGTCCCTTATATATGATCAGTTTAGTTTTATGTGTAAAGAGATAATAATAAGCGAACAGCATGGTTTTGTTAGGGGGAGGTCTACGGTGACAAACATGTTGATCTACCAGTCGTGTCTTTTGAGGGCTTTGGAGAAAGACTATCAGGTAGACTCGATTTACACTGATTTCTCCAAGGCCTTTGACAGGATCGATCATGGTTTTCTTTTGGCAAAATTAAAAGCGACGGGTTTTAGGGACAATACTATTAAATGGTTAAAAAGTTATTTGGAAGATCAATCAATGAGGGTAAAAATTTCTAGTTTTGTCTCTGGAGAATTTACGTCCACTTCTGGGGTACCGCAAGGAGCTCATATAGCTCCCCTTCTTTTTAATTTGTTTGTTAACGACATTTATAATTATGTCTAGAAGTCGAAATTTTTGATGTTTGCTGATGATGTCAAAATTTACAATATAATAAGTGATCCGATTGACATATGGTACCTTCAGGAGGACTTGAATAGGTTTGCAGTGTGGGCTAATTTGAACTCATTAAGCCTTAATGTCTCTAAATGTCACTATATATCTTTTTTTAGGAGAACCAGGAAATTCAATTCCTTGTACAGTATCAATAATAGTGCGTTGTAGCTGAGGCACAAAGTTAGGGATCTGGGTGTTTTGTTTGATGAACAGATTAATTTTGTAGAACACATAAACTCGGTTACATCCAGAGCCCTAAAGGCACTAGGTTTTATTTATAGAAACACCTCATGTATGTCAGTTGGTGGATATAGGCTTGTATATTGTACTCTGGTTAGATCTGTATTGGAGTATGCAGCTATAGTTTGGTCGCCATTTCATGATGTTCATAGAGTTAGGCTGGATAAAGTCCAGAACAAATTTTTACGTCAAGTATCATTCCGATATAATATTCCAATTTTGAACCATGATTATGCTCCTATTCGGAGAATTCTTAACATGGATACACTTAGTGATAGAAGGTGCTCATCTGATTTGTGTTTTCTTTTTAAAATCATAAACGGTTTAATTGTCTGCCCTGCATTGTTAGAGCTCGTCAACTTTAGGGTTCCCGGGAGATCTTTAAGACATACAGATCCATTTCTCATTGATTTTCATGGAACCAACTATGGCGGCAACTCCTCAGTGAGTAGAGCAATGAAATTTCTGAATGAACACAGTGATATTGACCCATTTGTTTTGTCTTTTAGTTGTTTTAAGTATAAAATATTGAGCAGACTCTAGCATAACTTGTTTAAGATGTTGATATTTGTAATAACTGTTACCTGTTCTTAAGTTCTAAATTTACTGTTTTATAAAGTTAGTCATATAGCTATGACTAACTTTATAAAACAGTAAATTTTGTATGTATCTTAAATTGTAATGGGGTGATCCCGTATGTATTGCATAATAAATAAATAAATACTTAAAATATATTATATGTGGACAAGTGGACATACATTTTACTGAAACAGTAGTATAATACATTTTACTGAAACAGTAGTATAAAACTTTACTATGTACGGTTAAATCAGTCTATAAATATGGCTAGAAATACCATGACTTGAAACTTTCAAAGATAATTATGAAATAAAAAATGAAATTACTCTAGTTGCCATCTGGGTCATTGTGGTCTTCTTCATTATGAGGCAATTCTGCTTTAGAACACTATCCACTGCAGTGATGACATCATTCCCGGCACACCATTCCCGCGGACCGGCCGCGGCATCCACGCGCATCTCCACATCCGGATTTGCACGCACCCCTAATTATTTTAGGTTCAGTAGACTCGGCGGGGCAGCGAGCAGGTCGGAGCAGTGTGGCACAAACCGCGCTGCGTAGTCCAGTTTTCTCCAGCCATACTTCGTTGCGTTGTCAACCAAGTCATCAGAGCAACAGCGAAGAACTACGGGGAAACCGTCAGAATAAATGAAACTGGACCCGCCTTCAGAAGCCTGCACTCGAACAGAGAGGAATAAGAGTGCTACAGGACCCCGGGGATGCAGATACCTTGACCAGTATAATAGCCCGACCTTTGCTATAGCTGCAACAGACACGGATATTCTTGCCATGCTTGTCCAGCGCAGAAAACCTACCCAGAAGTTGTGATTTTTCGATAAAGGGACCTGTGGAAGAGGCACAGAACATCGAATTGATACAAGAGCACCTTGGCAATGTGAAGTCAGCCATTCTCTTTGCTCACGCCTTTTCCGGCTGTGATACAATGCCAGCAGTTTTTGGAAAAGGAAAGGCATCAACATTGAAAATTCTCCAGGGCAACGCAATTGGAGTTTTTAATCAGCCCGGAGCAGATGTGGTCAGAAATTGCTTCTTGCTTTGTACAGAGGAGCGAAATATGCCACCATAGATGATCTTCGCTACACCCTGTACAACAACGCAAAAGCTAGATGCTGACTTGCAGCTGAAAACTTTGCCCCCTGCAGCTGCTCGACAACATTCATTGCGGGTGCACCTGCAGGTAGTTTGAAGAGAAATAAAAGGGTAAAGCATTCTGCATTAGTAAAATATTAATTAGGTTGATATTTTTTAAGTTCAAGAATTGCTTGGAACAGGAACAAAGCTGGACGCAACGAAGTACGGCTGGAGAAAACTGGACAACCCAGCGCGGCTTGTGCGCTTGCCCTACTGAGTCTCTTGAGCTTAATTAGGTGTGCGTGGAAGTCCAGATGTGGAAATGTATGTGGATGCCGGTCCGAGGGGATTGATCACAGCAGTGGAGAGTGTTCATGCAGAATTGCTTCATAATGAAGAAGACCCCGACGACCCAGGCGTCGTTTAGAGTAATTTAATTTTTGTTTATTTCATAATTATTTGTGAAATTGTCAAGTCATGGTATTTCTAGCCATACTGATCTAACTGTACATACATGCTGTGGCGGATTACATCCACTGACTCACCAATATTTTCGACCGTGGATTTAGTGCGCGCGTATAACCAAATCCCGGTAGCCGAAGAAGACATTCCAAAAACCGCGATTATAACTCCATTCGGGCTATTTGAATATCGATTTATGGCTTTTGGCCTTCGGAACGCGGCACAAACTTTTCAACGTTTTATCGACGAAGTGCTTCACGGACTAGATTTTTGTTACGCGTATATCGACGACATCTTAATCGCCTCGACATCACCAGAAGAGCATTTACGTCATTTAAAGGTTCTTTTCGAGCGACTAATGAAATATGGAGTCGTAATTAACCTCGCGAAGTGCGTGTTCGGTCAAGCTGAAGTGGTTTTTCTTGGCTACCTAGTCTCCGAAGCAGGTACTCGCCCGTTACCCGAGAAAGTGCACGCGATTCGGACATTTCCGCGACCGGATACAGCAAAAAAGCTTCGTCAGTTTCTAGGTATGATAAACTTTTATCGCAGATTTTTACCTAGAGCTGCCGTAACGCAAGCCCCGTTAAACGAACTTTTAAAAAACAATGTTAAGGGTAAAACACCCGTTAATTGGACACCCGTGGCATCCGCGGCTTTTGAAGCCACCAAAGAAAGCCTTGCACAGGCTGCTTTGCTTGCTCATCCAAAATTCGACGCGACTCTCGCCATTTTTTGTGATGCGTCGGGATTCTCCGTGGGTGCCGCGCTACAACAGTGGAGCGAAGGTGCATGGCAGCCCCTAAGTTTTTTTTCGAAGATACTTAGCCCTGCCGAGCAAAAATATAGTGCTTACGATCGCGAACTTTTGGCAATATACCTCGCAATTCGTCATTTTCGTCATATGGTAAAAGCAAGACAATTTACAATTTTTACAGACCACAAGCCTATAACATTTGCATTTCGTCAAAAAGCAAGCCAGTGCTCACCACGACAGTTCCGCTATTTAGATTTTATTGGCCAATTTTCCACCGATATTCGGCACGTTTCCGGTCAAGACAATGTAGTGGCAGATGCTTTATCGCGCATTGAAGAACTAGAATTTATTCTAGACTTTAAAGCCCTCGCTACATCCCAGAAAAACGACATCGAACTCCAGAAATGGCAGCAGGAGAACTCTTCTCTGCAGTTGAAGCGCATGCAGATTCCCGGAATCAATACCTTATTATTATGCGATGTTTCTACTGCAGCAGTTCGACCGTTTATTACCAAACCTTTCAGGAGAGCCGCATTTGACACTGTCCACCGCCTTTCTCACCCCGGAGCCAATGAAACTGTCAAGATGGTAACGCAACGTTTTGTGTGGCCATCCATCAAGAAAGACTGCAGAGCTTGGGCTAAAACTTGTCTGGAGTGTCAGCGAGCAAAGATAAGCCGTCACACTGTTGCACCCATAGTTCCTTTCATGCCACCTTCAGCAAGGTTCGAGCATATACACATGGACATTGTGATAATGCCAACAGTTAATGGGTTCCGCTACTGCCTCACGATGATTGACCGCTTTACTCGTTGGCCTGAAGCTGTTCCAGACAGACCATCCGACTCCCCGGGGAATTTCTCTCCGCAAATCGTCAGACAGACAGCAGCGTACCTGAGTTTATTAAGAAACTGCGAGAACACATGCAAGAACTTCGACCAACACCAGGCACCCAACATGGTTTTTTTTTTTTTTATGGCAGTGGCACACACACTAAAGGGAGACCCTATGGCGCTCGACGAGCGGCGTGTGTGCGAAGATGTTGATTGACACGGCTCTTGAATATTTGTAAGTTGTAATTAGTGGGAAACAGATGTCCTGGGAGTGAGTTCCACAGTGATGCAGTGCGCCAGACAAAGGAGTTCTTGTAAAGCGATGTTCTAGGTGTTTCCAGTTGTACGACGAACTGATGCGCTCTTGCCGTCTGTCGTGACTGTCTGACAGGAGCTGCCAGGGGCGGGATGAGGCGGACCAAATCCTGGGAACATCTGCCGTGAAAGTATCTGTAAAACAGAGATATCTCGGCTACATGTCTGCGATGTTCCAGACTATCTAGATTCCGGGTCAACTCCGGGTCGCCGACGAGACGCACAGCTCTCTTCTGAATGGAATCCAGCAGCTTTAGGGTGTGCTTTGGTGCGGCACCCGCAGGAAAATCTTCGTGCACAAGGATCTTGCGACCTCAAACTATGTGTTTCTACGGCACGATGCCTCCAAAGCCCCACTGCAGCAGCCTTACGATGGTCCCTTTAAGGTCCTTAAAAGGTCCGATAAGACGTTCATCATCCACGTGCACGGCCGTGACGTCACAGTCAGCATAGAACGTCTCAAACCGGCATTTACGTTATCAGAAGACTTGGAAGACGTAGCCGCCCCACCGCAGACCCTGCAACACAGCTACACCATCGTTCCAGCCACCCAGGCCGCTCCTCCGCCTACAAACGTGCCTGCAGCCGACTATGCTGACGTCAATCCTGCTCCTGCTGAACACCGACGAACCACTCAGAGGCCGAGTAGTTAGATTTCCTGATCGTTTCCAGGCTGGGCTTTCTTGGCCTTATCACTGGCAGGGGGGTAATGTGGCCGAATGCTCCGACGTAATGTGTAGTTTATATATATGTATTATTTATCAAGCTTTTATTTAAGCATTTCGAATTTACTTTTATAAGATAGTTGACCATATTTTGTTATCGCAGAGTTTTCTACCTGTGTCCCCATTAACCAGCTGTGGGTTTTTACCACAATATCGGGCCCAATTCTCTTTGGTCCTTTTTATTTTTATTTTTATTAAGGTTTCCTTCCTGGGATTCTTTACAATTCAAGCCAGCTGTTATATTTCAAGAACCACCCTGAATGGTCATTATTTTTTGCTGGAAAAGTACACACCGGCGAGTACGTCGCCAAGCAAGCCTATTTTTGGTCTTAAGGTAAAATTAAAGAGCAGTATTCTTCGGTCCGTGTTTAGTTACACAACCCTAGGTAGAGAGCTCTGTTTATTTCATATTTTTGCTGATATCGTATATTTCGGTTACTTTTGTAATTTAGATTTTCAAGAATAAATCTTTAATTCTCTCCTGATGTTCGGCCCTGCCAAAACTGAAAGTATTTCAAATTCATGAGTAAATTAAAATAAGCGTATAATCTATCTCTAATGCTAAATTGGTGACCCCTAAGTGATATGAACACGCACGAGCACAAGGCCGCAACATGGATCGCCTTTCCCTTTCTGCCACGAGACTACCGACTCACTGGTACACTTCTCGCCAACATTGGCACATCCATCATCTCTCTCGCCTTGCTCCGCCTTCAATCAATCAATTCGTCCCTCGTTTCCAGTCTACACCCATCTCTCTTCTCTCATCATACAACCCGTTCAACGTTGTCACTGGGAGGGGAGTATTGTGGCGGATTACATCCACCGACTCACAGGTGGCAGCACCAACCATTAATCCGCCAACATCTCACCGCAGACTCACGATGCCTTCTCGCTTCAAATAATAGTTCCAAATATGAACAAGCTGTACCCCGGCGTATAAGGCAGGGTCTACCGACGCCTTACTGACGAGTCCAATAGGTAGACCCGGGACGAAACGCAAAAACGGTGCAACACAGCGCCAAAATGCTTTTATACTACTGTTTCAGTAAAATGTATGTCCACATATATTTTAAATATTAAGTGGTACTGCTATATTTAATATGAATATTTATACTGATTAAATATTTCCAAGGGCTGATGTGCCCTTATTTCTCTTTAAACAACTCAATTATCCCAATTTCATTTCCTTTACAACCGCACGCGCACCTTCGCGCAAAGGCAACGTGCCTTCACACGCACACAGACATAAGATGCGCGTCAGCGTGAAAACTGATCAGATAAGCCCATTTCGCTCAGTTTTTTAGCCATTTCCGGTGAATTTTTCCCGATTGGGAAAAATTATCATTTCCGGGTTGAAAAATTACTTTTTCTTCAAAAATAGTATATTATTTTATATGGAGGAAAAGTGATACTTTTCATGGCGCGCTCGTGTTTAGCAGCCGAACGGAGTGAGGCTGTTAATAGAGCAAGCCATGAAAAGTAACTTTTCCTCCAAATAAAATATGCTGTTTTTCCTTCAAATGTCGACAAATTAATGCAAAAACATCTCTTTTTAATAGTAATAATAATAATAATTATTAAAGATAAGTGGGTTCGCAAGGCGGCTTAGACCGGTGTCAGTGAATAGGCACAGGTTGTTGCTATAGTAATGTAATATAAAGCTGTCAGTGGACACTGTCAACAAAAATTATTTTTTTTAAATTACGTCTCCGATTGCGCTTTAATTCCGTATTGATAAGCAGTTATTGAGTAAGTTCGATTAAATAATAACCAATTTGTTCCTAAATTAGTGATTTTTAGAAATCTAGTGCACAAATTGAGTGATAAATACAAATTTTAGTTTAATAATTCTTGAGTTGTTGACGCTTGTTTTGTTGTTTGTTTGTATCTATGTTGCTATGGTATGGTAACACTTTTACCTCCGCCGGCGGAAAAGTGAAAAGTAAAGCTCCGGCGGAGGAAAAATGAAACTTCACGGCCGCCTACACAGTCGAGTAATGACGGATTTACGGACGTTTGAAGAAAAAATACGTTTGAACCATGATCAGATGACCCCTTGGAGCCGTGAACGCCAATTTCACTTTCTAGTAGTTTGCATTAAAATTGTAATATCTCCATTGGCTCTTGTAAAATTTCCAATACGGGGATTTTTGGGGACTTTGTTTCCGGTGATAAGGTACTGTCTTAAGAACCCAAATCAGTCGTCAGATATTATGAATTATTTTTTCTGCGATACCACATTCCTCGGCAACCTAACTTTTCTAGTTTATGCCGGAGGTAAAACAGTGGGGGGGGGGGGGGGGGGGG